>JACDJE010000510.1:63647-83697 GCA_016647715.1 Pavo muticus
AAAAAAAAAAAAAAAAGATATCAAAAAGCATGGTCAGCATTCACAGATTGAGAAGTATTCTACATTACTGAGATACTCTGTGTCTTTTTGTGCCAGTTCTGATTTTGGAGAGAGGGCTGTGATCTTGACTGAGTTTTCCTGGTTGTAGTTTCTTGTATGTGATTAAACAAATCTAATACAGAGTGGAAGCTTACATCACTCACTGGGATATCTGTTAATTGTGACAGAGAAGAGAACAGCAGGTTAGTTCAACAGTAGTATTTATTAAAAAATAAATATATAAATATATGTTGTAACAAAATAAAATTAAAACAAATGTATACCTAAATATGTGCCAACAGCAATAAACATAGGTAGTGTTTCTTGTATAATAATCAAGGATACTGAAATATTTTTTGCAGTGCAGCTTTAATTCAATTCTGACAAGGAAGTTCACAGAATGAAAAAGTACCATTTAGAAATAGCTTTTTGTACACAGTTGTTGTTATGGGATCACAGACAATAACTGTGATACTTTTCAGCCTGCAGTAATTATTACATTTAATAATTTTAAAACGTCACTTAAAATACATGAATGAAAATATAATTATGTGAAGAAGGTGGTAGTGCTCTCCTCAACATTTCTATCAACAAACGTTTCATTAGATTGACTATCATCTTTATAAAGGTGGGTCTTGATAGGTAGGACAGACTGCTGGAACACAGAAAAAAAATGAAAATGGTAATGCTGAAGGTAACAATAAAATTTTCAAAATTTTCTTTTGTCCATGAAGGTTCCATTAAGCAAATAATCTTGGAAGCGAGGCCAACCTTGCCAGCAGTTACTGCTTCTGAAGCAGGGAAATTTCAGATGATTAAATAATTTATTTTTATAAGAAAACAAATGATAACTATGATACATTTTATGTAGTTATAATTACACTTATTTATAAAATCAAAAAGATTCAAAGTTCTGTTACTGAATACATTTCAAGTACCATTCTGTTATACAGTTAGGCTTAGAGTTCACCTTTTATGCAGTGCAGAAGCTCATGCCACATGACCCACATATGCGTTTGTATTTCACTGCATTCATCATGATCCAAATATTTATACCAGATTTCAGAGATAAAAGTTAAATTTTATATCTTTATTAAAACACATATTTAAATGCCACTGTACCCCATCCTATGAGCCACTGATACAACTAATGAACCGTAATAGTCAGTTAGTTATATTACTACTGAGATACGAAACACACATTACACATATGTAAACATATAATTTTCTCAGGAGGCAGCTGATATATGTTAGGCATGGGTATGAGAAAATTCCAGCCTTTGTTAGAGTTTCATCAATTAAATGGAGAGATAAAGACTTACTGTCGCTTCAGCACTTTAAATGATGAAGATAAATGAGTAACTGATTTGCATTTTTAACTCAGGTTGTCGAGAAAAATAGACCAGACATTATAATGCTCTTTTCAAAAAATTTGCTAATAATGATATGGTAATTAGAGGAATTTAATTTTTGACAGTTCACATAATCTTCTTAATTTCTACAGTTCACTGCAAAATTAATTTTCCAAATTCTCAACATGAATTTAGTCTTTGGAATTAAAAAGAAATAAATAATAAGTTTGTAAAAACAATGTTACATGAAGAATGCACACACTACTCTGAATCATGTACATATTATAAGAACATTGGTTGAAAATTTAGTAATATTTTGGAACATTAAATCCTTCTCTGTTTTAATTCCCAGTGAGGTACTATTCTGGATTTTGTTGTTATGGCTTTGTGTTTAGGTGTTTTTTTTTTTTTTTTAAATAAGTGAGTTATGTCATTAGATTTCTTATCTGATAATCAAATGCAAACACTGCATACTCAGTAAAAATAAAAACCTCCCACTGTACTATGAAGAGTAAAATAATTCTGTTAAGTAAGAAGTAGCATCTCATTTTAAGTAACACATCACTTTATTGTGTAATACTAATTTTTCATTATCAGCTTTAATTCAGTGTATTTGTGAGAGGAATTATTTTGCTTTCTTAAAAATAGATCAGAAATAAAATAGTGGCCAAAGGCCAAGGCAATGTAAATCCCAAGACGATGATGGCATTCATCATGAAGAGCTAGATAAGGTGAAATACATTTTGGAAAACACCATGTTAAATCAAGAATATTTTTGTTAATATTGTTAATATTACTAGATATTAGCAGAAACCCAACAATACCATCTTTCTTCATTAGATTTACATAACAAAAGTTTGACTTTTAAACACCTAGTATTTAGTTTTTAGTGCTTTGATTTGGCAATAGCAGAAGTTAACTTAAAAAAAAAAAAAAGGGAAGAAAATATAATTTAAGTCATTATCGTCATTTCTTGCAGTGTCATCGAGGCCAAATAGGTCTAGGTGATTACTGATGACCACAAGGATGATCCTTTCCTATGAAGAAAGGCTGAGGGAGTTAGAGTTGTTTAGTTTTGAGAAGAGAAGGCTTTGGGGAGAACTTCCAGCCTTCCAATACCTAAAGGTAGCCCACAAGAAAGCTGGAGATGGGCATTT
The DNA here is from genome assembly GCA_016647715.1 of Pavo muticus. NCBI lineage: Eukaryota > Metazoa > Chordata > Aves > Galliformes > Phasianidae > Pavo > Pavo muticus. The sequence goes on from JACDJE010000510.1 coordinate 66,196, forward strand.
TTACAAGAACATGTAATGACAGGACAAAGGTAATAAGTTTGAATTGAAGGAGGGTTGGTTTAGATTAGATGTAAGGAAGAAAGTCTTCACTATGAGGGTGGTGAGGAACTGGAATAGATTGTCCAAAGAAGTTGTGGATCAACTTCTGCATGACTGAAAATGTTCAAGGCCAAGTTGGATGGGACCCTGGGCAGTGTGATCTAGTGGGAAGTGTCCCTGTCCATGGCAGAGGGGCTGGAACCAGATGATCTTTATGGTCCCTTCTAACCCAAACCATTCCGTGATTCTTTGTTTAAAGCTCTGGATTAGCTCTTGACAATTGTGTGAAAACTATGTTTTGTATATGAAATTATTGCCAGTATATTCTCTTCATTTAGTGGTCACAACTCTACTGTTGTTGCTCAAATTGTAGCCTTATAAGGAAAAATAATATGCTTTTCTATATCCAACCCACTTTCTCAGACTCTGCATTTTAATGATAAACTTGAAACACTAATTTTCCTTCAAGATTACTAAATTGGAAAAGTTCTCAGAATAATGTTTTCTTTAACTGTTAAACCATTTACAAAAATGTTTGGAAGTTCAGAGAAACTAGAGTTTATTTAGACTTTGAGACAGATGATTGAAGACTCATTTAAACCTTCAAAAACATTAAATTTAAACATAAAATACGCCTTTTACTATATAGAAAATATACACAGATGGGGATATATAATGAATTTTGAGAACATATATAAGGCACTATTAAAATTTAGTATCTATGTATGTTTTTCTGTAGCATCTAATCATGAGCTACTGGCTCCATATGATGTTGCTTTGCCACTGGAAATGTGAATCACAGTAATTGCTGTTGAAGGGAGATAGATTTATAAGGCTACTGTGGCTTTGGAGTAGAGAAATTTGAAAATTAGTCTGAAGTGCAAATTGACATTACTTAACCTTATTCAAAAATGTTAGTTAGCACTGTCCAGGACAGTGTGATTCCGCAGTAGGAAATCTCATGTTCCTCTCCGGTAGTGCTAAATCATCCGCCTCAATTCCCTGAGGTGTTATCTGGCTAATAATCACACTAATTGCGACCTCAGAGATTGACATATCTAATCCTTGTTCAGTCCCAGCTGGGGTGATAAGGTCATTTCCTGGCTGTGGTGCTGGCATTAATTAGTGCCTGAGGTACAGCCCGGAACTTGGCAGTTTGCCACTGCAGGATTATCTGTTTTGTGATGCTTCTACTTCTGTGAAATGACATCTAACTCCAGGAGCATCAGACTCAGTATGACTGACTGATCTATATAATATGAGTCAGGATAGCATGACCAGGGCTAGCATCTGTCATTTTGATGATCTCTCTCATTTTGCATATTTGCCACAACATATTTATCTTTGTCTATAAATACACTGTTCCCGAAAATTTCAAAATATAATCCACTATTTATTACACCACGTCCAGTGACACACCGTGCTGTGGGACTGTTTTCATGATAATCCCATAACTGTATTTTTTTTTTTAAGATTTTTGAGAATTTTGAAATTTCTGCTATTAATGCAAATACTGTGTCAGGTAACAAGGGGATGTATGAGAGTGAATTTGTTTTCTTAAGTAAATGTTGTCCTATTTCAACATCTCTAGGTTCAGAAGTTCTACGATTTCATGATTCAGTATTTTCTATTTTAATAAACCACAAAGTGCAGTAGAGGAATGCTCCTCCTAACGAAAGGGACTGAAGAGAAATGTCAAGCTCCTTGATTGTTTTAATTTCCTAATTGTTAAATTTATGTTGGCTAAAATGCTAATTACCACTGGTGCTGCTTACCCTGCTTCCTTAAACATGACCTTTATTTGCTTGATTAACTACACTGTATTTTATAGTAAGAAGCTGTTACTGCCAGTTTTGCTTAGGCAGTTTTACAGTCTGTTGTTACAGTAGTTTGGAGTTTTATATCTTTATCCAAAAAAGATAGAACTTTAGGTTGACTTTAATATCTGGAATTTTTTGAATAACAAACTAAAACTGAGTAGGAGAACAGTATTTTTAGTCTTTAAATAATAATATGATCACTGTTTTCCTTCAAATTGATTTACAAAGATTAAATACACTACAAATGTTCATCGTCTTGAACATACATTGCTGACTTTTTTTTTTTTAATGAATTGGAAATTCACTGAATCCACAGAAAGTGGTGAATTAAAATTGACGGTAATATGATTATTAGATGCTGAACTCTGTGTTTCCTGGAAAAATAATTTATTCTGGCTGAACATATTTACCAGTAGTGCTGATTCAACAAACTCTAATGCAATTGTACTGAATCATAACAAACAATGTTTTGACAATATTATTATATCCACATTTTTCACATAGAACATCTAGCTACTTATCCTACTGCAAAATATATATATATATAAAATACAGATATCCTTGAATTATTATTTATTTTCCTTAATAATGTGTGACTGAAGAAATGCAGCTTGTTTCCATTTATGTTTACACTGATCCTTCAAAAATGATGTCAAACTGATTAATTAAAAGTATAAATATGATACTGATATAAATACTGCAGAAAGATAGCTCAGCCCTATCATACATATAATTTAGAATCCCTTCCAATTATCTATTACTTTATGGTTCCATGATAACCAGCATATATCTTCTGATTTCTGGTATTTTGGAGTGCAAATCCAACAAGCCAAGACTTTATCACTGTTTGGAGTTACAGGAGGGTCTCTTAAAAGCTTTTGTGCTCCTGCTAGCACATATGGTGGAAAGTGTTGACAGAATTATTGGACTCTATATAAGTACCTTTCAACTCAAGAGATTCTATGATTCTATAATTCTACGATTCTGTGAAAATTGGTCATTGTCTATTACAGTTGGAAAACCAAAGACAGGCAAGACAGGAAACATAGTTCTCACCCATTTTTTGTGATTATCCATTTTCCTTATCACTGGAGTATGTGATGCAATAATGTAGAGTCCTTTAGTTGCTTAGATACTTCTTCATATAGGCTGTCTGTACCAAAACACTGGCATTAATTATCCTCAAGCAATTTCTTCTCAAATTATGTTTATCACTAGAATAAAATGAGTACATCATTCAGTCCATGACTTCAAAACACGAGTTTCATTTTATTTTTTTCCAAGGATTAGATTATTATTTATAATTCTGTTTATAGTCAAAATATTTCAGCTGAGGTGGAGTAGCTTTTCTTTACAGTGTCTGGTATGATGCTATGTTTCTCTTTCAGGAGAAAAACAATTTTGATAAGACATCAATGTTTCTAGGTGTTGCTGAGCAGTGCTGAACAGAGCCAAGGATGTTTCAGTTTTCTTAGCTTATCATGGTACCAGAAGTGGGATAGGGGCCACAAGGAGCTGGGAGACAAGGACAACTGACCTAAGCTGGCCAAATGGCTATTCCATACCATATGACATCATCTGAAAAAAAACTAAAAAACAGAAGGAAGTTGGCCAGGGGAGGGGCTACTGCCTGGGGACTGGCTGGGCACTGATCAGTGGATGGAGAGCTATGGCTTTGTGCCTCACTTGATTTAAAGATAGATAGATAAATAGATAGAATCTATCTAGAACTTTATTTATATCTTCCTTTTCTGTCTTGGTAAACAGATTTTTTTTATTTTAACTCATGTGTTCCACTTTTTTTTCTGATTCTCTCCCCCATCCCAGTGGGAGGAGGGGGTAATGAGTGAAAAGCTATGTAGTGTTTAGCTGCTTGCTGGACTAAACCACAGCAAATATAATCTCCAAAATAGCTTCAATGATTTGTTAATTTTCCAGTAGAATCTCTTGGCTAAGCACAGGATTTTGTGAGCTGTTTTGGACCACTTATCAGAGACTCACCCTGTACTGTAGCAATATAAATTTAACTGGGTAAGAGATAACTGGCAGGTGCAACCTCATGTTAAGTGTTGAGTAAGATACTTATTCTTGATAGCAGTACGAACCTCCTGTCTTATCTATAAACTGATAACCTCTTGTTCTGGTGAGTAGAGATTGGCTTTTGACATTGGTTGACAAAGAGATATGAGTCTAATTAAACTGAAAGTAAGAATGCTACAAACACGAGGATTCTAACTATGTAAGATTAAGGGTTTTTTTTGTTTTGTTTTGTTTTTGCTTTTTCTTACTTAAATTCTAAGGTTAAGAAAGAGACAGTATAGAAGAATATGTTCTCAGAAAGCTACACTTGAACCTCTCTGAAGCAGCAGCCTGAAGATGCACTGGATTCTGGCTAAGCAACTACAATAATTTTATATCTGCTTTAATTTACTGGTCCAGAACTCCAAAATTTTTTTGTGTGTCTAATTTAGACAAAATTTTGAAAATTTCTATTCCTTTCACTATGACAGCTTTAAAGCAATCTAGTGTAAATATTTTCAGTTCCAGAAAGTAAACAAAACAATCTGCAAAGATTTTATTCGATCATTGCTTTTAATGAAATCTTTAGACTTATGTTATGGTCATTAAGAACAGAGCATAGCTAGCTGATTAAAGAGGAGATCAAAGTATCTTTGATCAAGATCTTCATAAGTCAGATATGCTGCTTAAAAAAAAAAAAAATCTTGGTCCTCTACATGATTACATTTAATGATCTTTTTGATAAGAAAATCTGAACTGCTATTTGAAAATAAGCTTCTTCAAATACTCCAAGTTTTTTATTTAAATACTCCTTTCTATTCCTTCTCAGATTCCCTCTTCTACATTTTTCCTCTTCTATTATATTTTTATTCTATACTGTTTTTCTGGATTGCCTACATCTCTGTTTTCTCCATTTACTTTACTGCTCTCCATTCCTTATCCTACAATTTTGCCCCCCGTTGATATTTCATTGTTCAAATTCTTTGACTGTTTTTCATGGTATCTTTTTTAACAATGGATAAAAAGGCTTCATCCTGGATCATTGTAACCTCTAAGTATTATTACACTACTGATCTGCTTTATTTTCCTTTTATCTTAAACTTCAGCATTGCTTCTGCATAATTTTATATTCCACTAGAGAGTATAAAACAGAATTAAAAGTAGGAATTCCTGAGATATTAATCAGAAAGGTGGTCTTAGTAACCATTATGAGGGAGTTATGGTAGTTAAAAAATACCATTTCAATTCTGAGTTTTACATGTCTGGCCTTATGAAGTAGAACAGAAATTCTTTATAAGCTGCCAGTGGGATAAAAAGTAAGTGCTGCCTGATCATTTCAAGTTTTATGACTACATAAAAATGTGAAGTGTGCCACTCTTGTTTAGTATCACCATTAAAGCCATAAATCATTGCCACAATAAGAGTGACTGAGACAATTACTCAGTGTCCTCCTGGAAAAGAGTTGATTGCATGGAACCATTTCTTGACAAAGTTGAGCTTTCACAATGCTTAAACAGCTCAGTTCATCAAATGCATATTTGCTTAGCAGGCATTTTCATGCAACTGCATCATTTCTACACATAACTGGATGTCACGACATACGATGAAAAAAAAAAAAGAGAGAATAAAGCACAATTAAAAAGTTCCAATATACTTTGCAAAGTGTTATTTTATTTTTGAGAAGCTGATTGGTTGCCTTCATGTACTTATGAAACAGTATCAATTGGAATCTTGTGGTTTGGTAGTGGACAACATTGTATTACAGGATTGGAAATCTTGTTCTGAACTGAGCTGCATGTGATATAACCCACAGTATTATATAATCTTTCTGGTGTAGTTTTACATGGTATCTTCAGCTGATATAGCTCAGCAGGTTATTAACATGTCCTACTCAAACTTCTGGCTTTCAAAGGATCAGAAAACTAGCAAACGTGGGCCCTCTCCTGAAGGAAACAGGAGACCTGGTTACCCAGAAGAGTGAAAAGGTCAAGGTACTGAATGCCATTTTGTCTTGATTTTTGCTAGCAAGACTGGCCTGCAGAAATCCCAGAGGCCATACTGAAAGGCTAGAGCAAGGATGATGTACCTTTGGTGAAAGAGGATCAGGACAGGGAATATTTGAGCAAACTGGATATTCATAAGCCCATATGCCCTGATGGAATGCACACACAAATGCTGAAAAAAATAAAAGGCAAATGTGACTGTGAGGCAATTCTCTATAATTTTTGCTCAATTGTGGCAAATGGGAGAAGTTCTTAAGGAGTGGAGGGAAGCAAATCTTCTGTCTTCTGGAAGGGCAAGAAGGTGGATCCAGGGAGCTACAGGCTAGTCAGCTTCACCTCGGTCCCTTGAAAGGTGAAGGAACAGCTAACCCTGGAAACCATTTGCAAGCATATACATAAGAAGAAAATGACCAGTAGTAGTCAGCATGCATTTACCAAAGGGATGTCAAGCTTGACCACATTGATAACCCTTTTTCTCTATCCCAAGCCTTTCCCCTTGCCACTTTCTGCAAGTGATTACCCAACCTTAGCTGGGTGTGGGAAAGAGGCTGGAAGGGGACACAACCAGGACAGCTGACCAGAACTGACTGAAGGGAAAATGGTGTCATATTCAGTAATAAAAGCTCAGAGAAAGGGGAAAGGAGTGATTTCATCACTATGGCATTTGTCTTCACAAACAACCATTAGGTTTGCTGAGGCTGCACTTTCTAGGAAGTAGGAAATTAATTTCATCTTCAGCTTTGTTTACATGAGTAGCTTTTCTTTACCTATGAAACTGTCATCACCTCACCCACGAGTCCTTTCATTTTCCATTTTCTCCCAGTTCTATGGGACAGGGGAAGAGAATGAGTGGCTGCATGGGCATTTGTCTATAGGCCAGGTAGATTGATCACAAAAACATAAGATAAATAGATTTGAATAAACTTTTTCCTCTGTAAATTATTGCCTTCTAACTCTCAAACAATAAAATACAATTTATACTTTGTGAACTTTGTGTATATAATATTCTTGAATTGTATTGCTTGTTGCACATTTACAGCTAAAGGTACATTGCATTACTTTTTTCTCTTTTTTTTACGCCCCCCCCCCCTCCCCACATGTCATAAGCAGAGGCTGCTTCATGAAAACTCTCACATTTTTCTGCTCTGGACAGCTACAACAATTCAGAGCACTGATTTAATAAACATTCAAGGAACTTTTTGTTTCTTCATAACCAGACTGCAGTAAGGGCTCTCTGTTCAATAGAGGAGAACACAATTTCTAGAAAATTTTTTTTTCTTACTGAAACAAATGATATATTTTATCCCAAATTTAATTTTGGGATAAAATTATTTATGTTTAAAATTGTCATATACTGGTCTCTGGTTTACACCAATAAATATCCTAAAAGAGTGAAAAGTAATGGTCTAGTCTTTCAAATTTTGAGGGAAATATTCAAAATTTAGTTAACAACTCTGGTTTGTATTTAGATAAGCCACAGGAAAAAATGCACACGTAGTCACTTTTCAAGGTATCAGCCTGATGAAAAGATATCTCATTAGAAATCATCACAAACTTTTTTTCCTGTATGCTACAAAATAACCTAAATTTTATCTCTTTTCTTGTAGGATCTGATGACTATGGTTAATATGAAATATTTATTTTTTTACACACCCTTTTATTAATATATCTGTTTACAATGAATTAAATTCATTTCAATGGTAAAAAAAACCATAGTTTTCAGTGGGGAAAAAATCTAGAAAAACATGCATAAAGTCTTTTGTTTTGTTTTGTTTCCTTTTCTTTAATTTTTACTTATCTAGTTTATCCTATTTTTCCTGCTCGTTTTTTTTTCATTCTCATTTTGTTCCAACTCTTACTGTCTTAATCTTGATTATAAAAAAAAAAAAAAAAAAAAAAAAAAACTCTATTTTGTCTCTTCTTGTTTGGCCTCAAACTGTCAGTTTAGAAATATGCTAGTTATTTAAAAACATGCTAACAAACGGGAAAATTTACCATTTCTATGCAACCAAAAAAGAAAAAATGGTGAATGCCCATAATTGAAACGTGTCATGTAATTCCGAGCAGCAAAGAAAATACTTTGCGGCAGGAAGTCAGCCAGATCTTGGTTTTGGGGTGGGACAGAGCGGAGTCAGGGCAAACACAGATACAGTTTTTGCCTAGTTCTGACAAAGGTTGCACCTGGATTTTGGTGCACCTATAAGCACAGGTCTGTGTTCTATCAATCTTTCTTTCATCCGCTAGTGGGGAAAGAGAAAAACGAAGGGCTACAGCAGATCCGCTTTATAGCTCTGGTTTATTCTGAGACTAGAGGCAACACCTACAGACAGTCTGGGCCCTGGTTATGCCGACATCACAAGCCTTGATGTGCTCACCATGATTACCAACTAGGATCATGCTAATATAAAATCTGCTGAAGGATACTTCAGAAATCTCTGGGAAGGAGCAATAAAATAAAATAAAATAAAATCCGTTGATTAGAATTTTCTCCACAAAGCAACGCCAATGAACTCAGTACTCTTCTCATGGAATCACGTTCACCAATGAAGCCTGCTTCCAAGAAGCAGATTTGGGACCTGATTTTCTGCTTGTTCATTAATAAAAAGTCAAGTCTCCTGTGATTTTATGGTCTTAAAGTGTTGCAGTGAAGATTTAATTATTGCTGCAAATGCTCAGAAGGAAATGACCTTAGCGTAAGAGACGTGCTAAGGGCTCACATTTATGCTCTGCCTTTATAGCTTAGTCTCCCCCAAGCCTGGGGCACTTTAGGAAGCAAAGTAGCACTAAGCAACATAAAATAAACCTCCTATGAGCAGGCAGTAGAAAATACTTTGTAACACATCTAATTCAAGTGCCAACAAAGCTTGGTCCATCCACCTGACCATTCTCATCCATACGGGAGATTTCTCAGCTAGATTCCTGCTACAGCTCAAAGCCACACAACGGTCCTGCGAGAGGCACAACACTGTGAGGTCTGCACTTTCAACCTTTCTTGACTATGCCATTATACTGTACAATCAAATATGATTTTGTGCAGAACATTCCAAATTTGGCAACTGTCATGTTCAATCTGTGGTTAAATTGCTGAGTGAAGAACTCCACCAGGGTGGGGGCAAGAGACGAACAAACAAGGGAAAACCAAAATTAAGTTAAAAAACAGTCGCTCTAAAACCAAACACAGGAGTCTTCACAGAAGGACTCTGGGTAGCCCAAGCCTCTATTCTTTTCATTTCAATGTTATGTAAATAATTTACAAGCTATTTCCAAAATTAAAAGATTGTTACAAATTTCAAAATAAATTAAAAACAAACAAACAAACAAACAAACAAACAGAAGGCTAGCAATATGTGCCAAGTTACTCTATTAATTATTGTGACTATAAAACATAAAAACTTCCTATGTCAACTTGGGTAAGTTCTATTTTTACAGCAGTTGTCCTCTGCCTTGCAAGAGGAAGGGTGTCATTTTCCTCCCAGATCTCGCTCTCTTCATCACACGCTCCCAAAGAGCAGCTGACGCCAGATTTAGGCACCTCAGTTTTTCCTACAGCTGAACGCTGAAAGAGCCAAAAGGGGAACTTTGTTGCAAGTTTCTCTCAAAAGGCTGTCATAAAAGAAGGAAGGCAGCACAGCAGTGAGCAATGCAGGAATGCCTATAAATAAAAGCACAGACTGTAAAGGAAAGCAGAAAAGATTTCAGAAAGCAAGCTGGCAGAAGTACACTGTTCCTTAGCAGACAAAACTGGAACTAATTTCAAAGTAGAGTAGAAAACTACTGAGCATTTTGCTGCTGGAAATCTTGGGAGGGTTCACATAACTCCAGAAGCCCCCTGCCCATCCTGCCATGGAGGGAACTCAGGCAATAGCTATAAGGCTGTGCAGCGTAGGTGAGCTCTGACCTTACCCCATATCAAGTCCACAGGTGTGCAGACACACTCAAACCACTAACATGGCACCTCACAGAAGTTAATCTGGCTGCTGTGAAGAGAAAGCAGAGATAGGCAATTTGCACAGATGAGGATATAAATTTTAGTAGGAGTGAGGTGACAAAACTCTACGCTGCTTTTTTCTGAGGGTACCTGCCTCCACTATGTTGGCAGCTGCCTGGTTTGTAGGAGAATTTCTCATGGATGAACACAGACAAAATAGATTTTCCTTCTTTTTTATTACTTTGAAACATGAGAGTTCTCTTGATATTGTTAAAGTGGTGTAAAGCTCAATTTCCAAGTATGCAAAAACATATGACTGGTGGGCTGGAATGCAATGTTTATCAAAAGGGTCTAATAAGATTTTGGTTTTATTAGGCTATTTCCTGTAAGCTGATACATGCCAGCTCTTTTCATTAAGACAAGGATATCAAAATTAAATATGGATTAACCTAATGGGTTCCAAATTACTGTGTTGCTTTCACTTCTTTGCATTCAGTTTTTTAAACCGATTCCAACTGGTCTTTTTCCAGCATCTCCTACAAGAGGCATAAACCCTTAAGACATCTCAGTTACTGCTCAGCTGAACTCACGCTGAAGTCCAAATCCTCTGAATCTCATTCTAGTCTGCTATTATGGTGTTAAAGCTGACATCAGTGAAGCATGGTGTTAAACACCTAAATGCAAAACGAGGGTCACTGTGTTAAAAAGGAATTTAAATGTCCAACCCCAAGTTCAACTTTCTTAAGAAAAAAAAAAAAACTAAAGTAAGGGTGAGGTTCAAATACATATACACAGGCTCCTCACACCTTTCAGCAGCTGAGAATTCAGTGGCTCTGTCCCAGGGTGGAAGACCAACCCTGTTGGGCTTCCCAAACCCTGAAGCGCCACATGCCTAGGTCTGGGCGGCCCAACCTAACAGCAAACTAATTACTAAAATTATTTTAAGGAGATCTAAAGCAGGAACCCTGCTTGAGAAAGCTTCTAACAGCTTAAAGGAAAAATATACATATATATTGCAACAGTGTCCATGTTTATTTTAGATGAAGTGAAAATCTCAAAAACTATTTAGACATGTTCCATTTCTGGAAGTTTTGACACCAAGAAGCATCACAGCAAAGATATCTGACCACAGGTAGCACCAAGGACTAAAAGTTTCTAAGTTCTCACAAATTTGACTGCAGTTCAAACACAGTGAATGACCAAAAAAAAAAAATCATAGCAAATAATCAATAGTTCTTTGATACGACTTTTTTGAGACAGGGACCAGAGCACAAGTCTGGTGAACAACCATTTATTTTGTTACAACAGCTGTGATACCCCCAAAGTGAATCAGGTGGCTGCATGCCAAATCATAGGGAGAAAAAAAACATTTTTATGAAATTACTCAGGACACAGGAAAAAGAAAAAAAAAACCTTTCAAACTAATATAGTTTTGTTGTTCAAAACAGAAATAAAGACTTTTTTTTAAAGTTTCTGAAAGTCCTGAAATATGACATTCAAAAAGCCACCTACTCAGGTGCACCTTGATGGAGTTTTGTCAATCTTTTCTTCTCTACTAACGTGAATCAAGGGTGCCAGTTCACATGAGCTATGAAATGCTTGAGGCCTTACACAGCCACTAAACAGATAAAATAAACCCACAGAACAAATGACTAAACATCCTGGTGCAAACTGGGGGAGTAAAATGCCAATAGCCTACGAAATCTCAAGTGTCACGCTGAGAAAATCAAGATGCTAAAACCAGTTTTATTTTCCAATACAGTGATGTCACCAACATGATATTTTCATTGTTTGCCAGGTTAACAGAATTTATGGAGGTAATTAATGCAGAACATGTGTGCTGAGCTATCCATATGAAAAATGGAATTGCCCCTGACTTCATTTGCTGCCTTTGCAACCAAAACCCTGCTAATGTTTTTTTTCACTATTTCCATATGTGANTTCGGGCCACAGTTTCCACAATGACCTTTCTACTATTTTAGATTTGTGGCATTTTGTATTGTTGTTCAGATAATGTTCAAGTGCCTCTGGAGACCAGGTATTTAAAAGCTCATGCTATCCTGCTTCCATTTTTTTGTGAGAGCCATCTGTTAGACAATATGATACACATCCCTGTTTTTACTGTAAATTACACTGTCACATTAGTGTACCTTTTGAGAAGTGGCATATTTATCTGACAGGAAATTTCTAATGTGATATATTTTTCTTCACTTAACCGAATTTTGAAAGATCAATACAAGTTCAATAGTGTTTTTAAGAATACTAGTATGTTTCATTCTAAATATTATGAAACCAAAGGGATTATTGAAATCTTATTACATTACTGCTGCTTGGTTTTTATATTTGAATCATTCTAAATTGAAAGGATCAGGGGGAACAATAGATCTCTTTTCAAGACAAGGAATTTCAAATTGGAACCTATGAAATCATTAATCCATTTGAACCACCAAAAATGCTAGAAAGACATATTTCTTCCAAAACTGAAGAATCTCTAGAAAGGCAGAAGTTACTTGTAAATGAAAGAGAAAAAGAAAAATCTTGATCACTTCCTCAGAGATTATAATAATATTGATATTGGCATAAAAGAAAAAAAGATGCTGCCATCAAAGAGGTCGTTGTGTATTCTTACAGTCTTATTTTTAAAGGAAAGTATGCTGCAGAAGTATTGAAATACAAAAAGGAATAGAAAATGAGAAGAGGAAGAGGCAACCAGGAGCTGATTTTCATGACAGCAATGCAAAAGTGTTAGTTATTTCATTTGTCTTTACTAAATTCTAAAACATAATAGTGGTAAAGTGAGGATTTTTGTTAGATAGCATTTTTCTTCAGATATTTAATTGATGTGTCCACAGATGACAGGGCATATATGTATCATTCACAAAAAATGATGGGACAGAAAAATTACTGCAAACGCTTAAGTTGGTTTCACCTACTCTCACTGACTAGGAAAACAAAACAAAACAAATGAACAAAGAAAACAAACACCGCTACAAAATAACATTATGCTTTTGCCATCAGACTCAGGTTATTCTGCACCTCACAGCTTCTGGTAAAAATAAAGGAAAATTCTTTTACAAGAAGCCTTAAATTTAAGGCAGGCCAGAATGAACCTTTCCTGGGGTGCTGGTTGTAAGAGAAGTTACTGGACATATGATATTGGATACATGGATACAACAGGGATATGTTTTGTGGATAATATTAACAGAAGTACCAATTAGTACTGAAGACCATTCAGAAAGAACACAAGCTTCTTAAATACACTGTTACACAGAAGTCATAAGATGAAATTTCTCAGAAGCAGTAATTTGAAAGGCAAAATCTAAGCCTTCTGATAAAATAAATATATATATGGATTATGATTGGATGCAAGCATGAGAACAACATTTAAAAAATGTATCTCAAATAAAAAGTAGATGAAAAGTAGCACATAATCAGATATTTTTGTGGTCTGGAAAAATATTTTGCTAATGCAGAAGTTATTATTTTTGATGCCAAATTAATTTTTCTGTTGACAAATACTTTATTCATTTATACATCAGGAATTACAAACAACAAAAAGGAACACTAGCAAGGAGTTACCTTTGTGAATTTTAACCGATAATGAACACATTTTTGTGGCACCTTGCTGTTATCTTATGCTTCAATGTAACTGATAACATGTATCACAATCATATGATATGTCCATATTACTCAAGATCACCACTACTTGTTCTGTGAAGTCAATTATCAGTGCAAAGCTTATAACTCTTATTTAAGCAGTTTCCAACAATTAACTTAGAGACTCAATAAAAGAATTACAACACCAGCAGGAAGCTGCCAAGAATACAATCACTGCAAAGATTGTCTTAGTGGTACAAGATGGTTGAAAATTGCTTTAATTACAAATAGAAATGTGTTGCTTTCCCAGTGCTTATGTTTTTTCTGATCCAGGTGTTTGGGTCATGCTTCTGCAATTCTTTTTGTTGGCACTCTGCAGTCAGCAAAGGAACAACTTAAATGAACTGGAAATTGTAACCACAAATTTATTAGAAGTAATTATCCACTCAGAATCAACACAGTGTTTTAAATTGCCATGTATCTCGAATGAAAATGATGGAGTCAGGTAATCTAACCGGTAAAAAAAAAAAACTTCATTTTGCTTAATGTAGTCCATAGATCTGAGTTTTTTTTTTTTTTTTTTTTTTTTAATAAGAAATATTTAATTTCTCTCCCAGTGACCTTGAAAGTTCAATAAAAACAAGAGATCTCCTACAATTATAAAATCCACATTAGTATCTTTTATCCTCGGACTAGTTGCAAACAATTCCTAAGAGTCAATGAAAATCTTGATGAAAGTATTATCAGAATTAGTCATCAAATGTATTCACAGCAAAAAACATTTTATGAGATGGCTTAATGGTAGTAGTTGATCAGTTGTGATTTTCTCCATTGTAAAAGGACGGTCCCTTTCTGTTCAAGTGATATTTTTGGGATGCATTCATCTTTCTATTATCAATGTTTTTCAGACAGAAGATCTTGGGTTGAATGCTATCTCCTACATGTTCACTGTAAAAGAGCCCCTGCGTCAACAAATTCAAACCACAAGTTTCTCTTCTTTGAACCATCAGGACTGTTGTTTCCAGAGTAGATCATTTTCTCTCCAAAATAGATATGCATTACGAATCCAGACTACCTTCTGCTCTGACAGATAGGGGGGCACAGCAGTGCCAAAGCCCTGATTCTGCAAGGTAATGGATCCTACTGCTTCCCTCACCCCTATGACACTTCATACAGGCAATGGCCTCTGAATGATTGTCTCTGACCATTCTCAGCTATTATGATGAGATCTTGACCGTGACATCCTGATCCTGTATATTTTGGCTTCCAGTCACAGTTCTCGGCAACTCCACTGCAAATCACTTTTATTTGATTCCTTGAAGAACCAAGGCAAATTTGTTATTTGGAGAAAATGTTTTTACTAAGTGGTTCAGATCTTAGGGTTCCACTGATGATGTTTAGACAGTACCCTTTCCTCTGCACAGACACAAACTCTTGATAATGAATTACAAGAAAACACATGAAATTTTCAAGCCATTTAAAGAAGCTGCTCTCTAGTCATTTAAGAACTTTAGTTTTCAGAATGAGGGCAAACATTTTCAGGTTGGCAGAACTCCTCTATACTGTGAAGCACCCCTAAGTTGCAGAAAGAGGAAGAATAAATAGAAAAAGTACTAGATGTTGCTACTAATATAACAGAATCACAGAATCGCAGACATTGGAAAGGATCTCAAGAGAACATCAAGTCCAACCTCTATGCTAAAGCAGATTCCCTACACTAGGTTGCACAAGTAGTCATACAGTTGGGTCTTGAATATTTCCATAGAAGGAGACTCCACAACCTCTCTGGGCAACCTATTCTAGTGCTTCGTCACCTTTACCATAAAGAAGTTCTTCCACATGTTTGTATGGAATTTTCTAGGTTCAAATATCAGATATCAGACCAACATATTGAAAATCTACTGTAAATCTTTTAGATATAGGTTTTAGTCTGTGTATTGACTTAGTTTCCTGTTTGATTTTGCTCATACAACTGTTTAAATGTTTTCAGTAGAATGCATTGTTCTTCTTCTATTATAAGACAATAACACAGACTAACAACAATCTGGAGAATATAATCTGTTACAGTTATAGGCTCACAAACTCGTTGAGATTAGTAGGGATCTGTGGAGGCAGCCTGACATAACACATGTCTCAAAGAAGGCCTCAAAACAAGGTCAGTTTTTAAGTTAGACCCAACTTTAAAATTAGATCAGATTCCTCAAGACCTTTTTGAAATATGTTTTGAGTATCTCCAAGATGAAAATTTGATAATCTAAGTATCCTCATGGTTAGAATAAAGTCAAAATATCTAACTAAAGCTTCTGTTGGTTCAAGATTCTCTTGGTTATTTCTCATTTATTATTTATAATCCAGGCTAAGTTTTGATTCCTCTAAGAATTAATTTTTTTCTCAACATTTTCAGATATCTACAAACCTCTGGAATGTAGTAAAGTCCCACTACATAGTGCACAAGGACCACAATGCTCTGTGCATTTTGTGAGAAAACTGCTCCTCTTTCTTCTTTCTTCTTTCTTTCTATGCAGTATAAGAATGAGAAAATGTATAATCAAATCATACGAAACTGAGTATGCTAAGAAACTACAATAATATATTATACTGTCAAGCTTTCTATTGATCCACTTAAAGGAACATTGACCTTTAATATTAATGTGCTTAGCTACAAATGTAATTGAAAAAGACTATAATACTTAATCTTCAGTGACATAAAATGTGCATGTCAACTGTGAACAAAACCATGAACAGTAGTGAATAAATGTAGGCTTAATTGCATCATCAGCTTGTCAGGAGACTCCCACCATTTTCTATCATGAAAAATGGAGATTAAGAGTATCACCAGGTCAAAAGGCTACTATTCTTCATGGAAAGACATTACTGTGAAATAAAAAATAATTAGTTTTTTGTTGCAGACAGGAAAGGTGGTTAAATTATATATGTTTATTTCAAAAGATTAACATCATTATGCTTTGGATATAAAATAAGAAATACCAGCGTGATACTTCACAGCA
Source organism: Pavo muticus (assembly GCA_016647715.1). NCBI lineage: Eukaryota > Metazoa > Chordata > Aves > Galliformes > Phasianidae > Pavo > Pavo muticus. The sequence goes on from JACDJE010000510.1 coordinate 82,610, forward strand.
GTAAATAGAAAAAGGATTATTGATTCTTTTATCAGCCTAAAATTTATTTTCTTGAAGGATATAAAACATAAATTGTACAGCATAAACCTCTGTTCATAGAATCATAGAATCATAGAACCACCAACGTTGGAAAAGACCTACAAGATCATCCAATCCAACTGTCCACTCATCACCAATAGTTCTCACTAAACCATGTCTCTCAACACAGTGTCTAAACATTCCTTGAACACCTTCAGGAATGGTGACTCCACCACCTCCCCGGGCAGCTCATTCCAGCACCTGACCACTCTTTTGGAAAAGTAGCATTTCCTAACGTCCAGCCTGAATCTCCCCTGGTGCAACTTGAGGCCATTCCCTCTCATCCTATCACTAGTTACAGGAGAGAAGAGGCCAACCCTCAGCTAACTATAACTTCCCTTCAGGTAGTTATAGAGAGTGATATGGTGTCCTTGAGCCTCCTCTTCTCCAGACTGAATAATGACTCCAGACTTGAACTAGCTTCCTCAGCCACTCCTCATTAGGCCTGTGCTCCAGACCCCTCACCAGCTTCACTGCCCTTTTCTGGACAAGCTCTTGGGCCTCAATATCTTTCTTGAAGTGAGGAGCCCAAAACTGAACACAGTACTCAAGGTGCAGCCTCACCACTGCTGAGTACAGATAGACAAGTACTTCCCTGCTCCTGCTAACAACACTATTTCTGATACAAGCCAGGATGCCATTGGCCTTCTTGTCCACCTGAGTACACTGCTGGCTCACGTTCAGCCAAGCATTGACCAATACCCCCAGGTCTGTTTCCTCAGAGCATATGCTGAACTTTAACCCCGTTGTCTGTAAGCAAACACACACCACAAGCACTTTTTCAGGGGTAGAGGTTCTTAACAGATGGTTTTCTGGATATACTGGGTGCTGATACTCAGGTATTGACAGATGAGTGTTTGAAAAGGCAGCTTCTGTAAGGAGAGATGGAGGTTGACACTTGCATGTTTCAACAGACCCGCCACAGGACATCTGAGCCCATCAGAAGAAAGGACAGAAAACCTTGGACATGCAGAAAAATTTAAAAAAAAAAAAAAAAAAGAAGAAGAAGA
>JACDJE010000510.1:87665-112820 GCA_016647715.1 Pavo muticus
AAACTCTATTTGATCATTATTACTGTTTTTTAAATTCTTCAGGACAATTAAAATTGTTAAACAGTCAAGTTCAACATTTTAGAAAATGATTCATAACTTTGAAGGGTGCCTGGTACAAGAAATTGGATTAATACTTTTAACGTTTCTAATTTTTTTTACCATATCTCAATACCAATGCAAAAAGAAAAAACTCCCATCAATTGAATTTCTCCAGGTGGTGGGCCTCCCATATTACTTCACTCTCACTCTTTCTCTCAAATTATAACTGTGGAAATGACTTAGTGTTCCTCTAGTTTTCTGGAGGAGTCCATAAAGAATTTGTCCTTGCTAGGGTAAACTCAGTGGGAAGCTGCTTGTAGTGACTCACTTTCTTATGCATGTTAAACTGCTTTAAAAATGACCAGAAGGTCATAAATGGGACAGCTTACTGATTTATTCAGTGGCAGAGTGCTTTCACCTACCAAATTTGTCAGCGCTAACCTTAATTGTAGAGTCAATACAAGCACAAACACCTCATATAAGACTTAATGCTTGTATGCCAAGTCAGCTATTACAGCCTAAATCTCAGCTTAATCTTAGCTAGTCAGTATTAGAAGGTATAGCACAATAATCACAAAAATAGCTCTTTCATTGGCTGCTAGCCTCTTTATTGTACCTGAAATTAGTTGCTTCCGGATCTCAATTTAAAATGGAGCTTTAAGAATTCAAGTTCTGGTTACAACAACCTCTTAACATTTTTTATTAATTGGAGGTATTTTTGTATAAAGTCTAAGTAGATCTAGGAAGTAGACATAGAAAGAAATGCTGCATCAATAGAAGTTAACACTGTTCAAAGTATACTTCTTCTTTGAGGGTTTTTATGTTAATGAGATCAGTAATTCATTTTTTAAAGTGTTCAAGAATAAAAAAAGACTCATTTATACAGAAAATGTCCACACTCCAGTAACCTAGGACTATGAATTTGCTTTGCTATGTACTCTTCAGCATAGAAAAAAAACTATTTTATTCCTCTCTTATTGTCTAGGTTTTCTGAGATTCCAAGACAATAAGATAAAACCTGTCTTCATTTTTGGCAGGAACAAGCCATATCCTGCTCTACCTTCTACCATGCATGTATAGAATACATTTGCCTTTTTATTGTGTTTTCAGAGACAAAGTTCACTGAATCAAGCTTCAGATATATGATGCCAATTCATCTTTTAGGTCACATTCAGAATAGTGATAGTTGCTTGCATCAAACTCTTTGACTGTAGTTGACTTTTAATTTATAAAAATGATTTATTAGGTTCATCAGACTGTGCAAAACCCATTTGCCTTATTTGAGAAAATAGAGACTCTCACGTTTGTGGCTAGGTATCTGGTTGGATTCTTTGCTATTTGGGCTCTTTCCTTGTGCCTGATATTTCACTTCAATAACTGTTTGCTCATATATCTTTAAGGCTGGAGAAACTGTCTGGACAACTACCAACTACTCAAAGGACCAGCATTCACTCCTAGGTTGTATTCATTCTTTCCTACTGATAGTGACCAGTGCCAGCACATTTAGATAGCAAACTATCTTAACTGCACAACTGATCCTTTCTTGTATCCACATCTCTCTTAGAATTCAACCCTATTTAAATTTATTTTTTATTCTTTTTTTCCCTTGACATTTTTTCTGTGTGACATTCCCTGTGCCTTTGTGCTTGAAATATTGTTCTCAGTCTCATTTTACAGTACAACATTTATTTTTTCTTAACTATGTCATAAAATCTGTATCTTTTCCATAAAAGTATTATTCTTTTCCTTAGTTTTTCTGACTCTTGAAACTGCTAGTACTCTTTATTTTCTAAGTGGCAACTGTATTAAGCTATAAATAAATAAACTCAAAAGCCAAGAACAACAAAACAATAAAGCATCCCAAACCTTTACTAATATATGAAGTGAATTATACTTTAAAAGTATATGAGATGGAGGATGTGGAGGAAAATTATTTACTTATTGAGATGAAGATATTTCCCAACATGGAAAGCTATAGAAGCTGATTCATGTCAATTGCTTGTTGCTGTTTTCTTGGTATTTTGTGGTTTCTAAATCTCACTGTGTTCCTGATCTTATTTCCTGACAAGATTCTTCTCCAAATTTTGGCAATCAGTGTTATTTCAGCAGCCAGGCTCCTCTAGCCCAGTGAATGATTTCCACAGAGAATTCTTACATCTAATGGTTAACATATCAGACCTATCAGATCAAGCAGAATGAAGAAAATAATCTTGCCTTCTATTCTGTTACCAAGAATTAAAAAGAAAAATTCCCTATACTGAATACAACTGTAATTTTTCATTCTTTTTTTTTTTTCCCTCTTAGCTTATGAGGAAGTTATGACAACAAGCTTAGGATACCAGCTGTTTAGCTCCCCTACCGCAGCTTGCTTTGGCGAGTCCTTTAACCTCATTTCTTCTTCTCCTTCTTAAAACTGATCCCCCTGTCTCAAACAAGATAGTGGACAAGTCTAGACTAAACCTCTGTGGATCTTGACTGTCCTCTGTGGATCTTGACTGTCCTCAGCAGAGATATACCTAACAACATCCCGTGATCTAGGAGATTAGGTAATATAAATGAGTAGGTCATTCCTTCCTCCCCCATTTCCTTAACATTTTTCAATTAACAATTCCTTTATCTTTCCTTTCTTGCCTGCTTATCTTCCTAAGATAAAATTAATAATTTATGCCCTGAAATAATCATTCATTTTAATCACTCATTAAACCACAACATTCACTAACTGAGAGCTTCATATGAACACCATATAATATTAAAGCTTAGAAATTAGGTATTAAGCAGCATTTTTACTTTACACACCTTGAGAAATTTTTGGAGATTCTTTCAGATGTTATGTCACAAAACCAGATTAGCTTGTGCACATATCTTTCCATGTGGAAAATGGAAAATGAATGTATCTAGAAGATAAGCCCATGTATCCGTGCGAGTTTACAAACAAATTAGTATTTATGTGCATACAGATTACACATATGTAATATAATCTGTATGATTGCATGTCAAATCCAAGGTGTGAATCTAGAATGAAGAGTGACTTATTTAAATCCACAAATTCTATTATCTCTGAGTTTTAAAAGACAAGAAAAAACTTATCTTGTATCCCACTGATTTTTATTCATGTAAAATCCTTATTTCTCTGTTGTCCTTTTACTTTTTCCTTTCTTGTTCTTTCTAATATATAGCGTTCCTTTTAAATCACCTTTGTGAAATCACCTTCCTGAATTTCCTTATGCTTCATTATTGCATTCTACACTTCATAAATTAGATATAAATTAAAACTAAGAACCACTTAAAAAAACCCAAACATTTGTTATTGAAAAAATAAGGTCTTCCAATAAGGAAGAAAAATATTTTTTTCTGTAATAGAGAAATATTCTTCCTGTTCTTATCAATATTTCACATGGAAATAATATAATACAGTTATTATCCATATCTCCAAGTGTCCTTACTTAAGTAAAGAAATTATTAATAAAATAAAAGTTTATTAACAGTGTACTACTAGAATTAGCTCTTAATTCCTCATTTAACATACATGATAAAAATTAAAAGTATTGCTCTTGATCTTGTAAATCCAAATAAAATATGATTAAGTGAAAAAGATTAAAACAAACAAACAAACAAACACACAAAAAAAAAAAACATAACACATGTAGATTCTCTGAAAGCTTGATGAATATTAACTTGCAAATGCCTACCATCACATTATTTCATTTATTGCCAGAAAATAATTTGACAGACTAAGGAAAGATCATCTGTTTAATACACTAGATAAATTTGGATTCAGGAACAGATTTTCTAAATGGATTAAATACTTACTGCCAGAAGCATGGATTAGTGGGACAAGTATTAAGATAGAGAACCTCAAATTTGTTAATCCACAACTTTGAAAATTNAGAAGAAGAAAAAAAAGAAACTGAAAAAAAAAGCAGGACGAAGAGGAGGTGGTCCAGGCACTGTTGCAGAGATTGCAATGTACTGAATAATTTGTGATTGAGATTGATCAGAACTGTGAACAGTTAAGTCTAGGATACTATGTGGATTACCAGTTTGTGTGTTTTCTGTTGTTTTGTTTCCTAATTTATTCATTGCTTTTCTTCTTCAGTACTTTTACACCAGTGTATATGTATATGTATTAATGTTATCTGAGGATCTTGTAGGAAGTTAAAAATACTGTCTATGAACAATATCTTTTTTTGTATTACTGAAAGGCTTTGAAAGTACTCAGCTAATGGTACAGCACAGTCTTTCTGATCAAATAAGGTAAAAATGAAGCAGTTAGATGCAATGATAGTGGCAGTTGAAATGATACACTGGCTACAACCAAAACTTCAGTTGCTTTCTACACAGTTAACTGGGCAGCTTGAAAACTGGCACGTAAGACATGTTGCAGGATATGAAAAAGTTGGCTGCAAAATTATTTCCATCTGACACGTGGTGAATAATGCAATCCACTTGAGTTCAGTGGTGGGTAAATGCGATATTCACAGTCCGCATATGTTACAAATGACAGCAACGATCATGAGTATCACGTTTTGAAAATTATATCTAATGTATCTTATTCCAAGAATGTACCCACAGAAACATTTATGAACCTACTCTTCAACCGTTGGTCGGAACTGAAAAGTTTTTACTACAGTGTAGGTCTTCGAATGAATTACATGGAAATGACAAGTTTAAGCAGCAAATATAATTTCCTAAAAGTAATACAATGAGTCATAGTCCATTATATGTTACAGTACAGAACATTGCTGAATTTAGTGAAGAGAAAGCTATACAACCTAATTAACCTTACTACAGATGTTTCTGTCAGTCTTAATAAAGCAAACCATAGGGACTTATAAATATCATTTGATGATTTCATAATCACAGAAACTCACAGTATGAGCTAATATAAATTGCTGTAATAACTTCATTCAACAACTTAAAAACCTTGAATCTCTAATAAACATAATTTGTCAAATAATACAGTCAGGATGAATGTATTATTTGTAACTATGTACAAGGAAGGCTTGGAACTGTATGTCCCCTGTTTTATTCTGTTGGCCCACAATGTCAAAGGTGGATATTGGTGGTATGACAGTAGAGGTTGAACCTTCCCACCAATATTCCATTACATTTTGTTGCCATGTGACAGATGGCAGCTGAGGAGCAGTCTGACAGATGGGTGTCTGACACAGAAGTGCATATGAAGCAAAAGTGTGTCACAGAATTCTTCTATGTGGAAAAAATGGCACCCACTGACAGCCACTGATGCTTGCTGAATGTTTATGGAAACCAAACAGTGGAAGTGAGCATAGTGAAGTGGTGACTGGTATGTTTCAGCAGCTGAAGCAGTGATGTGGAAGACAAATCATGTTCTGGATGACCATGAAGATTTTTACGAGCATGGTATGCAGGCTCTTGCTCATTGCTGGCAAAAATGCATAGCTAATTGTGGTGACTACATTGAAAAATAGTGTTTTATAGCTGAGGATTTGCTCTATCAAATAGTGTTATTATGCTATTTGTATCTGTTGTAGTTTCAATGAAAATAAATAGGAGGCATTACTTTCAGAGCAACCTACATAAATACAACTTTAACATTTGATCTTTATTTACAATGCACAGCTAAGTTTGTATTAATGGGAAAAACATTTTACAGAACTATGATTTGAAGCATTCTGTAGATATTTAATAAGAATCTACAGTGACAATGCAAGAATTTAAAAATGAACAGAAACATGCGGAGAGCTCTTAATGTTGTTTTTCATATTGAAAAATGCCTTTTTCAATAATAATCTGTAGCAGATTTTCTAGATAAAGAGTTGTATGAATTGTTTGACACTTTTGCAAAGTATTTTAAATTTAAAATAATATCCAAAGATGTTTTAATATAAACAATCTTTCAACTTCAGTGTTCTTCAACACAAAGCATTAAGTAAATTCTAAATGAATCTTTAGCAGCAGTATGCATGAAAATGTACTTCTACTCATACCACTTTAAGTACAGACACAATTGTTCATGTATTAGATATTTGGTAGTTATTATGTCTATCTGTCAGCATCCTGATGAAAACCTTTATTTACTTCTATTATTATTATTATGGTCCTTGGTGTGCTTGCAAATTCTCCATTTCTACCTTCATCTTGGAAATCAACAATAATTAAAACACCAGATCTAGGCAAACTGAAAAGCACCAAGGAACCCTCTTGTTTAGTTCAGCATCCCTGGCATCTTTTCTGGATCCTAAGGAGAAAAGCAAGGGGTTTTGTTTGTTTGTCTGCTATTCCTGCAGAAAGCCTTGATGGATCTGATATATAGTTTCATTTTGTAATAAACCATTGCTAATTACTCCCTGAGTATGACATTCTCTATCACCTGGGCAAATCAATTCATAGTAAGGTCACATATCCTTAACCGAAGAAAGATCATGACAGAGAGTTGAAATATACTGAAGTCTAACAAATTTAAAATGTCCTTCATTTATAATTTAACAGGACTTGGGAAAATCTTTTTGACTGTTATTTCATGGTAAGTACTTAATAGTTTCACAATTTTTTAAGAACTGAAGTTAATTTGATCAGTCTATGAGATCTGAACTGTTTTTAATAAAAGGTACTAGGTTTGCTTGATTGTTTCAGTCATTTAGTCTAGACTGCTCAGGGGAATGTTTCTTGAAAACTTTTTAATCTAACTTAAAGTACATTTCTACTTATTGCTGGAGTTATTGTCTGCTGTCTGATACTCCAGTACAGAGAAATGATGTGAACAAAAAGATCTTAAAGATGCTGTCAGTTTTCTGTCACTGCCAAGAAGTCAGAGGATGTACCATCTGCTTGGTTTTTTCTTTAAATGTATTTATATTTTCATTATATTTTCTATCTTTTCTCTGTTGTGCTTCATCTTAAGTCTCAGATTTTCTTATTGTTGAATCTAAAGACTCTTGTACGCTTATATACTCTCCTGATTGGCTTGACCTTTCTTCATCTTCTGCGGAAAAGATTTCATTTCAAATACTTCATTTTCAATCTCTCGTGTCTGGCATAGAGTTTGTACTTTATGTAATTATTTTGCTTACTGTGGCATTAGGGCAGTCTGTACTTAAACTCTTATCCATTCTTCAAGGAGAGAACAATTTAACTCTTTCCTTCCCCATCCTAGTTTATTAACCCTTGTAAAATCTTAAATTCAGAGCTGTGGTTACCTCCTTACATAAAAACACTGATTTTTTCAGTATTTTTTCTTTCTGCTGTTCCAGAGAATGAAAAATTAATGATTACAACTCTAGGAACATTGATGGCAAGGACATATATTCCTCTTTTTCAATACTGCCACAAGCAATAACCTCCAGTAGAGGAATGGGCACACACTTTAGAGCAGCTGTGTCTTAAATTGCTACAGCTAGAGCAGCAACAGCCCCTGTGTAAATGTGCTTTTCTCTTAAGCTCTCCAGCATTTTGGGATCGACATTTCACTGCAACCATGCAACTGTTTCTAGAACTACGTCCTAAACACCAACATATTTCTTAATTTTGCTATTTTTTTTTAATCTACTCCTCAAACATATTACAGACAGATGGAAAAAAAACACCTAAGTATACTAATTTTAGAATCTCTTATTTCATGATGTTGTGAATTGGATTGTGGTTTCAGCAGAAAAACATTAAATTGTGATCATTACCATTCTTTCATCTGAAATAAAGCATATTCTTTCGTATATGCTTTATTTCAGATTGAAGTAATTAAAAGTAACGGTCTAGAACAAATGAAATGTGTTGCCAAATCAGGCCTGTAGGATTAATAAAAATTTTAATCAAACAAAATCCAATGAATATTTTTTATTCTGCTTTAGTCAAGCTACTTTGAAAAATTTCCTAGTTTGCCTTTGATGCAACTGCCTTATAATTCACACAGCACGTTTCTTTATCCCTGATTCCTCTATCTTCTGAAGCATCTTTAATTGAAGCAAGTTAGCCGTGGGGATCTTTATTTAAAATCACTTCTACTTGTCTTATTTTGTTCAGAAATGTCACACAAATCAAGAATGGATTCAGTAAATACAGCCTTGAGGCAATATGCATCTGTACCTCTTTTTTTTTCACCTGTGTCCACTTTTGTAAAAATATCTGATCATGTCTTTAATGTTCCAAAAGCTTAGTGAATCTAGGTTAACTCCAGAGAGTCTGACAAGTATCAAGCTGCTTACTGAATTTTGCAATTAGTTGACTTGGTAAGAATAAAGAGTGACAAAAACTGAGAGTTTTTAAAGCTGCACATGCAGCTTGATGATGATAAAAGGAAAGATGAAATTCCTTCTTGAGCTCCTGTTTCCCTCCTTGTTATGTTATTAATAACAGAAGTACTTGTTTTATATTAATATTATAAAAATTTCTAAAGATAGAAACTTACAGTTCAAATCCAGCAGCTTCATAAAACACCATAAATGTGCATTTTTCTGACATTGGCATTTACATGGGCCAAACTGTAAAAAATAGTAATGTTACTAGATCTCATTCAACACAAATCTCTTGACAAAATCAAGATACATAAGTATGCTCTGAACTTCTACTGTTGCCTTTCGTCTCACAAAGGAAGACTGATGTTTAAAGTAATTGTGAGCAATGAACAGTGTTTGTCAAAACGCGGAACGAGTAAGATTTTTGATGCAAAAGACTGTTTTCTGCAATATTATGCTCTATAAGAAGTATTCACTTATACTGTTACATGTGCTCCTTTCGTAAGTAAGAACGTATGTGCATCGATGAAGCACTAGGTTAAGTATGAGTCAGTTCAATTTATTTTTTCTTTATATTGCAGAATATAACTTTGTTTCTAGTACAACTCTGATCCATGTGTACTAAAGTTTTTTTCTGGCCTACCACATGCACTATTTCACTCAGTAAGCCATTATCCTTTAAAAGTCAGTACATCTGCCTCCTTCTTTCTCCTTCACAACAGATAATAATAAATAAATATTAAATAAAAACTACAAAATCATCTAGACATACTTAAGGAACTGGCACTTGGAATGGATCATTCTATTTTAGCAAAAGAAAAATGAATTCTAGCATAAAATCTATCTTTAGCAGGAGGACAAATGCAAAAGTAGAAGCAAATCTTGACTGACTGCCAAGGACAGATACAGCAATCCTTCTAAGTAACTATTTCATAAAGGTTTTAAATTTGCCAAGATTCTCCACAGTGCAAGAGGTGAAAATAATGTGAAATTTCATGGTGCAATAATTCTAAAGATATTTCATTTTTATTTTCTATGTCACCTAGCCATTCATTAATGATCTTGAGGAGTTTAAGAATCACAAATTTCTAAAATTTAATATTCTGGAATTTTCTCTGACTTTTTCCAATTTTTTTTTTCCCCAGGTACTCACACAGATAAAGCAGAACAAAGCAAAATATGTCACAGCAACAAAACACATAGGAGAATTATAAACAAATGAATGCGGCATTGTTAGTAATATTTCCCAAAGTTGTAACTGTATAGAATATAAAGCAATTAAGAACTAAAGATAAAGAAGAATTCATGATTCTAATTTGAGATTTTGTTCACAAAATGAAGCCACTGTGAAATCATACAAGGACCTAAAAAATAGATAAACATACATACAGGCTTACATATCAATAAAAATGGCACACTGATCCAAAAAAAGGCATTACATTTGATGTTGGCTGTAAAACTGTTTGAGTGGTGGGAAGAATCAAGGCTAAACTTTCCTAGAAATTTCCACTAAAGTCAGTGGAAATTTCCCTGTGGTTAATATTAATTAAACATTGGGCAGACTTTGACATCTTATGTTCAAATGATCCAACCCATTATAGTTGGTCGTAATAATACATTTCTTTTCTTCTTTTTCTTCTTCTTTTTTTCCCTCTGATTTATATTTTGGGTTTATTATGATAACTTACCTTCTAGTGGTGTGCCTCCCTGTTTGATTTTCAGTACATCATCAGGTAAGAGATAAGAAAAATGCAGCAGTGCAGGATTGCAGTGCTACTGCAAAGAGAACTGATCAGCTCAGTACTTAACAATTTGCTTAAAATAGCCTTTTGTTTTGGAAAATGTATAAATAACCTTTCTGAACACGTAGTAACGTCTATCCAAAATGCATAATTACTTACTATGTAGCATGCACATGGGCCATTGTTCAGTTTACTCTTCTTTTCGCCGTAAGGAAGCAGACTAAACACTGTAAGGTAATTGTTCTCTGCATATTCCTGGATGTGGCTCATTGTTAGTTTAAACACAGATGCACCTCTTTGCAGTTCAGAGTTCTCAAGAAACACTACTGAATCTGTTAGTGAAAGAGAAAGAAAAATATCCCAATTACTGGACACTGTTTTACAATTTCTTTACTATTCCGAAAAGATTATCTTAATAAAATAAGAATTCTAAACTTTTGCCAGGTGCACTTGGAACAAGCAGTTCTGAATACCAGCTTTTCCTTTGTTTTTGTTCAAATAATAAAAAAAAGTAAGTGGATAAGAAAGATTAAATAGACACTTAAATATATATATATAAATATATATATATTTAAATTTCTAAATGAATATTTAAGTTGCAGTATAAGAGGATTAATGTAGTGATGATGATTGAACGGGAAAAACAAAGTGGTACATTCAGCAGAAGAGTGACAAAGTTAGCTCTATTCTTAAAAGAGCTCAGTAGTTCTATCCCTTTTCTTACCCTTCTTTGTATCACTGACTGGAAATTGGACTTTATTCTGAACATGTTTCTCTAGGAAAGTAATTTCATCTTTTTCTGCTTAAGAAAAGATAAAAAAGAAAATGATTTCCTAATTGTCTGAAAGGTGTGTCAGTTCTATGTCAGTTAACCAGAACAGTAAAATGCCTACTATCTTCGGCACAGGCAGAAGTCTAGTATGTAGATATAAAATAAAAACAGAAGGGGTTTAAAAACTGAAGATGAGATTTTCTGTAGCTCACTCTATTTGTTTCAATCTCATGGATGTTTACTCAGAATATTTCAACAGAATATTTCTTGGCATTATTCAAAATTGACAGTAACCACTGTTATGCAGTTTCCCACTAATTCCAAATGTAAAATCAAGCTTCCATATCTTTGAGGGAGGCACCAAAGAAGAAACATCTCTGAAAGAAAAAAGGAAGAGGAGGCATTATACACTACCAGAAGAAACATTTAAACTTCGTGTCATTTTCAGGAAGATAGAGTAGATCTTCCTATATCTTTGATGACCTCGAACTTGTAAGCATCTTGCCTTGGAATCTCTGCAATTCTATTTCCTATCCACAGTGCAGGTCAGTATGTATAAGTGCAGAAGAAGAAAACAACAATTCTACTTATCTCACTGTACAAACGTGTGAACTGACAGGCAGTGGTGGGAGCCAGAGGTAAGCACCTATGTAATGACAAGCTGACGAGGACAGCTGTCCTCTTCTCATTGGTTCTTCATTTCTATACTGGAGAAGGCATAACTGAATAGATAAGAAGCTCTTTCTCAGTTCTCTATCTCAGGCCTTTAGATGGAACTGTATGATTACTTCACTATGATATCTCTCCTAGTTCTATAGTATCCAGGACAGCTAATAACTATCATCTTCATTCAGAACAAATGATGAACAGAGTCACATTACATATAGAAACCTCAAGTCTTCCAATGCCGAAATTAAACTCCTTGTAAAAAATCTATACTACTTTCTGTGGTAATAAACATCACAAAAAAAGCATATTGGTAAAGTGAACAAATGGACCTAAAGTCCTGACATTATTCAGTTTTTACTTAACAAACTTGAACTAGCTTCTGCACAGCCTTGCTGAAATCTAAAAAAAAAAAAATTTTTTTGCACATAATTGGTGTAGAATGATAAGATAAAAAAAGTATGAAATTCAACCTGCCATCTTTTTTTTCTTTTTTTTTTTTTTAAATAGCACTACTGATCCAAAAAGAATTTTCATTAAGGACAGCAATTAGGAACAAATTTTGAACCTGAATACAAAACACTTAGGATTATGCATATTTATCTCCACTAATGACAGAATAAATGTTCTATTAAATGACATTCATTTTAAATGATTAAGTTTCTTAAATTGCATATCTTAAAGTGATAATTAGAATGTGTGATTAGCTGAGACATTTCAGAAGAGGTGCTTGAGGAATTAGTAAAATAGACAAGATATATATAAAGAATCAATGAATAAAACACCTTGTTTGCATTAAAATCTTACACATACAGCAGTAGGGATGGAATAGAAACCACAGAATTGCAGAATGACAGAATGCAGGGGTCCGAAGGGACCTCAAGAGATCACAGAGTCCAACATTCCTGCTAAAGCAGGTACTTTAGAATAGGTTGCACAGGTAGGCATCCAGATGGGTCTCTCCCCATAGGAGACTCCACAACCTCTCTGGGCAACCTGTTCCAGTGCTCTGTCACCCTTACCATAAAGAAGTTCTTCCTCATGTTTGTATGGAACTTCCTACATTCAAATTTTAGGCCATTACTGCTTGTCCCATCGCTACGCACCAAGGAGAAGACAGCGGCCCTGAGAAGAACTTGGGAGTTCTGGTGGATAAGTAGCTTGACATGAGCCAGTAGTGTGCATTTGCAGCCCAAAAGGCCAACTGTACCCTCTGCTGCATTGAGCAGTGGCCAGGGCAAGGCAGGTGATTGTCCCCCTCTGCTATGCCCCCACCTGCAGTACTGCATCCAGACCTGGGGCCCCTAGAACAAGAAAGATGTGGAGCTTTCAGAGTGGGTCCACAGGAAGCCACAAACGCCAGGTTTAAAGCAACCTTATCTAGTGGAAGGTGTCCCTGCTCATGGCAGAGGTGTTGTAACTTTGACTGCCATGATCTTTCAGGTGCCTTTCACTTCAATGCTTTCTATAATTCTGTGATTCTATGAAAGCGATCATTTGTGATTGTTTCTACATTGTTGTTTCTTTTTTTTTTTTCCTAAATGTGAAAGAATGTAAGAGAATTTGGAGAACAGTAAAAATGAATAATCTGAAGGAAGATACCTATAATCTTTTTTTTTTCCTAGTTGTCATCAGTGACCTATGCAATTGAATCACCTATTATTCTGTTACTTAATCAACACTGATAGAAGTAGATAAAGAGAACACAGACACTGTTGAAAATGTTTTTTTTTTTAAATATCCTATTAAGTATAGCAGTGTTGAAGTTAATCTAGCATATCACTTGCTCAATTTCTATCAAAGACTGTAGAAGAAGCCCTCCTGGGCTTCTTCTTGTTATCTAAAAGGCTTACTACAAGAACAAATAATTATGCCTGCTTTTGAAGGAGGAGGCTAGGACAGGTGAAGTACCAGAACTGACTCAGCCCTGAATTCCATATTAAACTTCTTGGGTTTTTCCTATTTGTTCTCATGATTAATTTCTTCCTTGACTATGCATGCAAAAAATATTGCTTTCAAAACTGGTATGGCATCGCAACTAAGGGGAAACAGATTATTATCCTAGTGAGACTCAAAAATTGCTCTGTAGCCCAGGGATTCTTTGCATTAGCCTTCTTTAAACAAGATTGATTTTATTCTGCCTTCTTGGGACCAAATTTTACCATTAGTTTGCTCATATTTCCTTTTGTTCTGAAGGGAATAAAGACAGGGTCATGGTAGTTCAGAGAAGAAGAAGAGACATGAAAATTAGAATGTTGTAAGCAGATCTGAACACAGAAATAACTGGAGTCTGTTTTAAATCTTTGGATTTAAAACAAATTAAAAATAACATTATAAAAAGGCTTAATTTGAAATGTTGACTTCAAACACAATATCATTGTGAATTAATCTTAAACATCCTGAGTTGAGCAGGTTCATCTGTCCTTGCCTTCTTACAGAATCCTCTTGGTAGCATTCTTAGATATACATAAAATTGCAGAGGTCAGAGAAAGAACCAAACATTACCATATGAATGTCATTAAGATTGGCTGTCTTTCTTCCAGACAAAAACAGAAATTTCAATAGACAGCTCTAAATGGGTGGCTTTTTAATGCAGCTTGGCAGAAAAAATGTATTATCTGAAATATTTAATGCAGTGAGTGAAATCTGCTCTTTCTATGAAATATAGTTCTACAACATACAGAACAGTTTCTAATGTGATTTGTTTAGCTTTTTTATGCTTCACACTATCTTCTCATTGTTGAGATAATCCTTTCCTGTTTCTGTGAGGCATGATGGATATGGTAGTATTTGTGTAAGAACAAGTATTTTTTATTTTAAAGACTTTTGCTTACCATTTAACCAGTGACACATCTGGAAAAATCAAAGTATGCAAATAAAAAACATATACCGAGCACTACAGTAGTGAGTCTTTTGGGGAAAGATTCAGTGGAATCACATCTGAGAGAAAAAGAGGTAGAATACTAAATGTGCCAAATGTTCACTCACTTCAACGTGAAATCTGCTTGGCTGAAATCATGTCCTTGTAATTAAATGAAAGTTAAAGAGGATAACAGCTGACATCGTTTTTCTATTTGCCCTCACATGCTTTCTTTTAATAGACATCTTCTCTTGTTAAAGATACAGAGCATGAGGGAACACACAAATTACTTTATAATCAAAATGGAAAGTGAATAAATTCCTTGAGCACATGCAAAAAGCTATAAGAGATACTCCTCTCTTGTCCCTATGTAGCTTTCCTAACCAGCAAGATTAATAAATAAACTGGTTAGCACTTGCTTAACACGGGCTTAATGAGCTGACCTCAAGTGAGGATTTTTTTGGAGTGGTTCAGTTGGCTGATACAGCAATGGTTCTGTTCCTATATATGAAGCATTTTTTATAGGAACATTCATCATTAGCAATGTGTTTTGTATTTCTTGCCTTACAATTTTTTTATTTTTTATTTTTTTTGTTGTGATTTAAACCTTGTTGCTGTCAGCTGATTGGTTGATCTGCAATTGCACGTAATCACCCACAGTACTGATTCAGCATTTTATTTGGTTTAGAGACGCCAATTATGATTTGAATTGTAAAATTACATCTTCCTGAAAGTCTCTGTAAATTTATTTGATTGGAATGACAGTTTTCATTATTCACAGAATCACAGAATCACAGAATCACTAAGGTTGGAAAGGACCTATAAGATCATCTAGTCCAACCATCCACCTATCACCAATGGTTCTCGCTAAACCATATCCCTCATCGCAGCATCCAAACGTTCCTTGAACACCTCCAGGGTCGGTGACTCCACCACCTCCCTGGGCAGCCCATTCCAGTGCCTGACCACTCTTTCAGAGAAGTAGTATTTCCTAATATCCAGCCTGAATCTTCCCTGGCACAGCTTGAAACCATTCCCTCTAGTCCTATCACCAGTTACACGAGAGAAGAGGCCGACCCCCAGCTCACTACAACCTCCCTTCAGGTAGTTATAGAGAGCAATAAGGTCTCCCCTGAGCCTCCTCTTCTCCAGACTGAACAATCCCAGCTCCCTCAGCCGCTCCTCATAAGGCCTGTGCTCCAGACCCCTCACCAGCTTTGTTGCCCTTCTTTGAACACGTTCCAGGGCCTCAATGTCTTTCTTGCAGTGAGGGGCCCAGAACTGGACACAGTACTCAAGGTGCGGCCTCACCAGAGCTGAGTACAGGGGGACAATTACTTCCCTGCTCCTGCTGGTCACACTACTTCTGATACAAGCCAGGATGCCATTGGCCTTCTTGGCCACCCAGGCACACTGCTGGCTCATGTTCAGCCGAGTGTCAACCAACACCCCCAGGTCCATTTCCTCTACACAGTCTTCTAGCCACTCCGCCCCAAGCCTGTAGCGTTGCTTGGGGTTGCTGTGGCCAAAGTGTAGGACCCGACAATTTATTCTCTCTGGTTGAAAGGAAGAGAAGTGCTCTTATGAGAGTATTCACTTGCTGTCTTCATCTTTAAATTACTTGACATTTACAATTTCTAAATGAGAAAAAAAAAACAAACAAACATTTTTTTTATTGGACCACAAAGATATATCTTAAAGGACAGCAGTGAGGATACATTCTAGGAGTAAAAGTCAAATGTAATCTTTCCTTCTGAAAAGTATTGAAAGACTGTATTGGGATAAGATACGTCATTCACTACCCTTAAATTAAAAAAAAAAAGTTGACAGAGAAATTATTTTCATGTAACTAAGGCTAAATAATCTCTAACATATCTACCACATGGTAAGAAATAAGAAATTAGCATATGTTGTTGCATATGAATCATGGGACTGACGTCCTTAGTTGGTCTTTCAGTTGGAGCTGTTTTTTAAAGGGTGATCTAGTAAATGAGGTTCCCTCATGTGCTGTTGACAAAGCCCTCATTAAAAGTGGAGTTTTAAATTTACTCCTACAATAATGCTCCCAAACTGACATCTTCTTGTGTACATCTCAGTCAGTGTTTCCTTGGCTTTCTCTTTTATATGATACGGAAATTCCTATGCCAGTAGAGAAAACATAACTTCATGAACATAATGTGAGTTTATTTAGATTCACCCTGACATCTGAAAAGCAATCACTGAAGAAATCAGATAATTAATGTAATGTATATCAACTCTCGTGTACTGCGCAGCACCCTTGTTGTCTGAATCTGATTTCTTTTTTTTTTCTTGATTGAAATTCCATGTGGATACAGCTGTATATATAAACAGTGTAGCCCCTAGCACCCTATTAATGTTAATCAAAAGAAAAATAGCTGCTAATAGCCTAGTGGTGGCTTTTTCTTGAGACAAGTATTCTATCCTGCAGGGCCACAGTATGTGACATTTGCTGCCCCACGGTGTCAGCTCTACCACCATCACAGCGATCATTCATGTGCAAAATATGTACATTTTAGTATTATTGTGACCGATCATTTTTGAAGAATTATTTTTCTAAAGAACTTGTGATAAAATACAGTTAGGAATCAGAAAGCTAACTTGATGGACTGTAATGACTATTGCTACTCAGACTTAATCTAACCTGAGGATCCTTTCTGCCCTTATGCTCAGAAAACCTATGAACATACTGAACTGACAGAATTTCCATAGCCACTCAGAAGATTCAGTAACAGAATCTCACTTTGGCAGCAGAATATCTCACTTCACCAAAGAAACAAAATTCTTTACTCCGATCTGTTATGAAGTAAGAGTGATAGAAATATAAAATTAGTATAAAAGTTGTTGAATTAAATGAATTTATAATTTTTCTTAAAAGCCTCACAGATGAACTTTTCTGAGGAGGAAAAACTTATGCAGTATGACACAAACATTATATGAGATCAAACAAAAGTTCAGGAATGTCCCTTTAGAAATTGCTCACCTGCGCACAAAAGTCATATGAGAAAATTATTTTAAGAATAATCAGCAATGCAAAAAGATGGCATTTTTCCTTCTTGCCAGTTTCTCCTTCCAGCAGCCTATGCAACTAAAACAGTAGTTCATATCCTAATAAGACAATGGAGGATATTGTACAATAATGTACGCCAACAGAATGGTGCTGATACTTGATATATACTCCTATAACCAGGGAAAACACAAGTGGATCACAAGCCAACCATTATTTTAGGATCGGTGAACAAACCTTTCACTGTCTATCTCCCCTATAATAGTTCCATAACTTCTTCAAAGGCTTAATATAATACCATAGCTGTTAATCTTAACTACGTATTTTTCTCCCTGGTAAACAGTTACTGATAGAAGAAGAATGGATAAATTGATCATTGTAGATCAGAGGTAATATATATGCATTTTAATGTATGCAATCTTTTAATTCAGCATTTAAATTATATTCTATAGTTATATATATTCATTTTTTTCAAGCATCACATTTCAAATGGTCTCACAGTTTACCATACTGTGAGTAAAGCTGGTTTTTATACACTGTTTGAACAGAAACAGAAATATAAAAACGAATTCATATAAAAAACTATTTAAACAGACTGAGATGAGCAAGTAACAGTTGTTACCACTTTCTGATATGTCTGCATGATTAATTCTTTTTCTAATGCATTGTTAAGTAAATAGATGCAGTTTAGTTGACTGGATAGAACATTTGTAAAGATATTGTTCACTGCACTATTTTTGGTATCTTTAAAAAAAATCTAAGTTTTCTTCTGACTGATTTGATCTGGCTTACATATCTGCAAAATTCTAGGTGTATGTTTACATATGAGGCGCTAAGAAGGAACTATCTTCACACCTCCTGTGCATACGTGCACAATAGAGATCCATAAATGCATACAGCCCAAGTCCAAAACTTAGAACACAGATCCTGGGATACAGCAGCTATTACTCATATGCCAGACATGAGTATTTTAATATTGAATGTGTGACTTTTAAATCATACTTTAAAGAAGGGAAATAACTTCACAAAATACCAAAATTCCAATATCAAAGTTCCCAATAGCAGCCCATCTTTTAAGTGTATTTTCTAACAGATGCTGTTTCTCTGCTCGTTAATTAGAAAAAAATATTTTTATTTTAGTCTGACAGTCATCTTTACTTGCTATCAGCTAATCTTTGTTATCTTTCTGCCTCTGGAGAAATATGAGCAAAGACTGTGGATGGCAGTAAACTGCCCTATTGTGCTGCCAAGACAGAGAGAACAAATAACATTACTTGGTCTTTTACATCTGATCTAGTGGCAGTTCGCTATCAGGAATATACAACAATATAAAAATTTTGCTGAATTTTATGCGATCATTCTTATTTACATAGGAACACTTTGTTCGTGCTGAGGCAACAATAAAAAATTGAGGTGGATTAGGTACTTGATTTTAAAACAAAGGCATGCTATGCTACTATACTTCATCCAGAAAAGGTTGCCACATGATAGATTCAACATTTCATGTATGTATATCAGAAAAAAAAAAAAAAAATCTGTGGTTTTGGATGAATGAAGGTCAAACTGAGACATCTATAGCATGTGAAAGACCGCAGCTCTGCAGTCATCAGTGAAGGGAAAGACAGCAAATGTTTTCTACTCTAACACTGCAGATTCTAATGAGTTAATTAAAAAAAAAAAAAAAAATCAATTTTTCATTGATTGGAATTACTCTAACTGCAGATTTAGAGAAAATAAAAAGAAATATAGATACATTCTATTTAGGCATTTTTTTCTATCTTAGAGCAATCATTAAAGCTTAAATAAATAATTAAATTACAAATAAAAAGTATACTCAAGGAAATGTAGTATGATTGCAAAGTGCTCTACATGAGGAAATTAAAATTAGCACAATCCATAGGAATTCAGCAAATGCATGAGGAGATCTAAGTATGATACTGAGTTGTCAGTTCGTTGAAATTCTGTGGCATGGCAGGGAATATATAGGACCTTATGCATCTGTTTCATGAGAACAAAACAAACACAATTATCAGTAATGGAAATTACTAGCATATCCTATTCATTGTATGTTATCAGTCTCCTCAACATTGTGTCATTACCCAGGAGGATACCATATTATAAGTAAGTATTTTAGGTCTTTTTCACACAATATAATGGTGTGGTTCTTCTCTGCCCTTTGATTCCACATTATCAGCTTGTGTTCTTACATCCAGAGTAACTAAATTGACGCTCTGAGTCTATCAGATGACAGTTCCCAGATGTAGACTCTTTTGGCCTTACGGTGGTTTTTTCTGTTTGTTTGTTTGTTTTTAATGTCATATGTAAGAGGAGAAGATAACATAACAAGTGTGTGTCAAGGCCTTTTACAAACATGGGGTCAACTAGTCTCATCTTAGGATAAGACTTTGTTCCATCTTTCAGGGAATGGCTTTGCCTTAAATCCTGACTTCTGCTGGAGACAGGAGAAGACCAAAGTTCTCTGTTGCATACAAAGTCTACCTGAAAAGAACCTTAATTTCATCAGCCAGCAGTTCTCATCTACCGCATGTCTTCCTCATGTGTTGTAAATGAAAGAATTTGGAAGTTGGAAAATAACACTATGCTAGTGCCTCACAAGTAAAATTAGCCCCTCTGGTAATGAATCACTGACTTAAGTCCTTTAAGACACATTACAGTCTTTTACTATAAATGTATTTTACGAAATTCCAGAGGTTTTAGAGATAATTTGCTTCTGTACCTGAATATATTTGTTAAGATTATTTATTATCCCCTGAAGGTAAGCTTCCAGATGAGTCAATACTTAATTTAGATGTTGCTTAGATCTCCCTGTACATATGATACTACTTGCAGACATTTCACTGTAAAATAAATTAATTATGAATGTAAATACCTCTTAAGATCTGTGAACTCAGAACAGATTGTGTTGCAGCTATGAAAATATGGCCTTTTTTCACTCCACAATAGGTTCAATTTTTAATTTTTGTTGTTATGCCATCAGCTTTGCCAACATTCTTCTTTTAATAACAAGTGTAGATTTAAATCAGCCCGCTGGATAACTGGCCTGCAGTTCTTAATGCCTATTTTTGTCCACATTGTTATCTAGATTTTAATAGAACATTGCAGTATTTAATTAAGTCTGCATAGAACAATTATTATTTTGATTAAACCTGTTTTTGGACTCAGCCAATTTGTCGACATGAGCTCAGCATGTCTGGCTTTCTACTAAAAACCTTCATTAAGGTCACATCTGCTTCCCCTGACTCCATCAAAAATGACCTTGTTTACTCTGGTTTATGACCATAAAATCTCTCCCTCTGTAAAAGAGCCCTTCAAATACTGATTGCAGTTGTGTCCTTTGGCTCTCGAATATTTCCAAACTAGGAAGTATTCAGGTCACTTCAAATCAGTCCAGAACAAAAAAAGTCACCGTAGCTACTAATGTTATATACCACTCCTACTTCTTGTGCTTGGAAGAAGAAATTTTTGAGAACTAAAATTAAACTTTAAATTTTAGCTTACCTTTTTGTGAGAGCCTCAAGACATAAAGAACTATAGGACCAAAATACCTACTGTTACATCACATAAATCTCTTCTGTTACCCTTTAAAGGTTAGAAATTGCATAAAAAGTAATAAAAGCACCACTGCTTCACTAATATATCCTAGAATGTGCATGATGGTAAAAACTTTGCACTCATTCACATCATTCAGATTTAATACATATGTGTCTCAAGCTCTCCAGAAAAACAGCTGGAAAAATCACAGAGTAGCCTTCAAGCAGCTTAAAAAATTATTCACAGTTTTGATTCTCAGTATGTCCTTCTAGCAGGAACAGCAGGAAGTCACTTTTTTTCTCTTCCCTTTCTAAACTCTTTCTGCCCTGCTTTCACTTGTTATTTACAAATTATAATATATACTGGATAGCGTAGGAGATCACTGTTCTGCTATGCTTCTGTACATGCCCAAACAGAAGTGAAAATTATTCCCATTCTAAGAGATCTATGTTCCTTTTATTCATTATTCTACAACATTATTCTACTCCAGATTTCAAAAAATAAATCAATGTAGCAATAATTGGTGATTACTCAGAACCGACCAAAGAGAGTATTTTATATTAAATAAGGCCTTTCCACAAACACTTTACTCATTACATCATTGTATGCCTGTGGGATTTGCTTGACATCCCAGAATCTCAAAAGTTAAGTCTGATTACCACCACAATATTTTTTATTTTTTCAAAAATGACCCTAAAGATGCATGTAATGTAGGTGCTAAAATAGGTTAGAGTACAAAATACTAAAAAGAACTGCATGTGAAACTGAATGTTACTCTTGGTTCTCATGTTTATCTGTATATTCATCCAACTGATTCTTCAAGATTCTTGATCTGACAGACTACGTTTTGGGCCCTGTTCAACCAGCTTTGGACTAACAAGCAAGTAAGTTGTTAACTCCCTAGAGGAGAGCATACTTCCTCTTCCAAATTCATTCATAAAAGTCATGTTCTAGTAGCCTTAGTGAGATAACTTCTAGAAGACTAGAATTCCACTTGCCTGGTTCATTANTAAATAGCACTACTGATCCAAAAAGAATTTTCATTAAGGACAGCAATTAGGAACAAATTTTGAACCTGAATACAAAACACTTAGGATTATGCATATTTATCTCCACTAATGACAGAATAAATGTTCTATTAAATGACATTCATTTTAAATGATTAAGTTTCTTAAATTGCATATCTTAAAGTGATAATTAGAATGTGTGATTAGCTGAGACATTTCAGAAGAGGTGCTTGAGGAATTAGTAAAATAGACAAGATATATATAAAGAATCAATGAATAAAACACCTTGTTTGCATTAAAATCTTACACATACAGCAGTAGGGATGGAATAGAAACCACAGAATTGCAGAATGACAGAATGCAGGGGTCCGAAGGGACCTCAAGAGATCACAGAGTCCAACATTCCTGCTAAAGCAGGTACTTTAGAATAGGTTGCACAGGTAGGCATCCAGATGGGTCTCTCCCCATAGGAGACTCCACAACCTCTCTGGGCAACCTGTTCCAGTGCTCTGTCACCCTTACCATAAAGAAGTTCTTCCTCATGTTTGTATGGAACTTCCTACATTCAAATT
Organism: Pavo muticus; assembly: GCA_016647715.1. Taxonomy (NCBI): domain Eukaryota; kingdom Metazoa; phylum Chordata; class Aves; order Galliformes; family Phasianidae; genus Pavo; species Pavo muticus. Next base: position 110,111 of record JACDJE010000510.1, read on the forward strand.
TTAGGCCATTACTGCTTGTCCCATCGCTACGCACCAAGGAGAAGACAGCGGCCCTGAGAAGAACTTGGGAGTTCTGGTGGATAAGTAGCTTGACATGAGCCAGTAGTGTGCATTTGCAGCCCAAAAGGCCAACTGTACCCTCTGCTGCATTGAGCAGTGGCCAGGGCAAGGCAGGTGATTGTCCCCCTCTGCTATGCCCCCACCTGCAGTACTGCATCCAGACCTGGGGCCCCTAGAACAAGAAAGATGTGGAGCTTTCAGAGTGGGTCCACAGGAAGCCACAAACGCCAGGTTTAAAGCAACCTTATCTAGTGGAAGGTGTCCCTGCTCATGGCAGAGGTGTTGTAACTTTGACTGCCATGATCTTTCAGGTGCCTTTCACTTCAATGCTTTCTATAATTCTGTGATTCTATGAAAGCGATCATTTGTGATTGTTTCTACATTGTTGTTTCTTTTTTTTTTTTCCTAAATGTGAAAGAATGTAAGAGAATTTGGAGAACAGTAAAAATGAATAATCTGAAGGAAGATACCTATAATCTTTTTTTTTTCCTAGTTGTCATCAGTGACCTATGCAATTGAATCACCTATTATTCTGTTACTTAATCAACACTGATAGAAGTAGATAAAGAGAACACAGACACTGTTGAAAATGTTTTTTTTTTTAAATATCCTATTAAGTATAGCAGTGTTGAAGTTAATCTAGCATATCACTTGCTCAATTTCTATCAAAGACTGTAGAAGAAGCCCTCCTGGGCTTCTTCTTGTTATCTAAAAGGCTTACTACAAGAACAAATAATTATGCCTGCTTTTGAAGGAGGAGGCTAGGACAGGTGAAGTACCAGAACTGACTCAGCCCTGAATTCCATATTAAACTTCTTGGGTTTTTCCTATTTGTTCTCATGATTAATTTCTTCCTTGACTATGCATGCAAAAAATATTGCTTTCAAAACTGGTATGGCATCGCAACTAAGGGGAAACAGATTATTATCCTAGTGAGACTCAAAAATTGCTCTGTAGCCCAGGGATTCTTTGCATTAGCCTTCTTTAAACAAGATTGATTTTATTCTGCCTTCTTGGGACCAAATTTTACCATTAGTTTGCTCATATTTCCTTTTGTTCTGAAGGGAATAAAGACAGGGTCATGGTAGTTCAGAGAAGAAGAAGAGACATGAAAATTAGAATGTTGTAAGCAGATCTGAACACAGAAATAACTGGAGTCTGTTTTAAATCTTTGGATTTAAAACAAATTAAAAATAACATTATAAAAAGGCTTAATTTGAAATGTTGACTTCAAACACAATATCATTGTGAATTAATCTTAAACATCCTGAGTTGAGCAGGTTCATCTGTCCTTGCCTTCTTACAGAATCCTCTTGGTAGCATTCTTAGATATACATAAAATTGCAGAGGTCAGAGAAAGAACCAAACATTACCATATGAATGTCATTAAGATTGGCTGTCTTTCTTCCAGACAAAAACAGAAATTTCAATAGACAGCTCTAAATGGGTGGCTTTTTAATGCAGCTTGGCAGAAAAAATGTATTATCTGAAATATTTAATGCAGTGAGTGAAATCTGCTCTTTCTATGAAATATAGTTCTACAACATACAGAACAGTTTCTAATGTGATTTGTTTAGCTTTTTTATGCTTCACACTATCTTCTCATTGTTGAGATAATCCTTTCCTGTTTCTGTGAGGCATGATGGATATGGTAGTATTTGTGTAAGAACAAGTATTTTTTATTTTAAAGACTTTTGCTTACCATTTAACCAGTGACACATCTGGAAAAATCAAAGTATGCAAATAAAAAACATATACCGAGCACTACAGTAGTGAGTCTTTTGGGGAAAGATTCAGTGGAATCACATCTGAGAGAAAAAGAGGTAGAATACTAAATGTGCCAAATGTTCACTCACTTCAACGTGAAATCTGCTTGGCTGAAATCATGTCCTTGTAATTAAATGAAAGTTAAAGAGGATAACAGCTGACATCGTTTTTCTATTTGCCCTCACATGCTTTCTTTTAATAGACATCTTCTCTTGTTAAAGATACAGAGCATGAGGGAACACACAAATTACTTTATAATCAAAATGGAAAGTGAATAAATTCCTTGAGCACATGCAAAAAGCTATAAGAGATACTCCTCTCTTGTCCCTATGTAGCTTTCCTAACCAGCAAGATTAATAAATAAACTGGTTAGCACTTGCTTAACACGGGCTTAATGAGCTGACCTCAAGTGAGGATTTTTTTGGAGTGGTTCAGTTGGCTGATACAGCAATGGTTCTGTTCCTATATATGAAGCATTTTTTATAGGAACATTCATCATTAGCAATGTGTTTTGTATTTCTTGCCTTACAATTTTTTTATTTTTTATTTTTTTTGTTGTGATTTAAACCTTGTTGCTGTCAGCTGATTGGTTGATCTGCAATTGCACGTAATCACCCACAGTACTGATTCAGCATTTTATTTGGTTTAGAGACGCCAATTATGATTTGAATTGTAAAATTACATCTTCCTGAAAGTCTCTGTAAATTTATTTGATTGGAATGACAGTTTTCATTATTCACAGAATCACAGAATCACAGAATCACTAAGGTTGGAAAGGACCTATAAGATCATCTAGTCCAACCATCCACCTATCACCAATGGTTCTCGCTAAACCATATCCCTCATCGCAGCATCCAAACGTTCCTTGAACACCTCCAGGGTC
>JACDJE010000510.1:117874-200111 GCA_016647715.1 Pavo muticus
TTAATATATAAATGCTGTTGACTAATCCTAGGTAATCATCAGCTCTGGGAAAACAAAAAGAATCCAACTACTTATTCCCTATACCCCAAAAACATTAAAAAAATGCAAACTTTGGGACAGTGGGTTTATTTGTGCTTATCAGAGGGACAAATAGGAGAATAAACTGAAAATTTTAAATTGGATTTAAAAAAAAAGAGAATAGTTATCTTGATTTGATTTACTTAGAAGAGAAAGTACAGTAACTTAAAGATGCATGATGACCTCACGTGATGGTTCAAGAGTGCAGTTAATTGTATTCAATTATATTAAGTGTATTAAAGCTAATAAATTTTAGACCATAACTTAAAACATGGTGATGTTATACCCTGCCCCTGGTAGGAGTATTAAGCTTTAAAAAAAGTTGTGATGTGAGAAGGTGGGGGAGCCCAAACAACCAGCCTACTGCAGTTCCTCCCAGGGTTCCACAGGAGAGCCATTGGCTCTGCCCCACCTCAGCAGCTACCACTAGGCCTCTCCAGAACATCTTAAAAATAGAGAGGTTGTACTGCTCACAGGGCTGCCACATTTATAGTGGGAAGGAAGATAACGGCATCTGGGGATTGCACCACACCCATTACGGAATGTTTAGGGGAGAAACCAAAGGTGGAAAAAGGGAGGGATCAAGATGGTTGGGGATGAACAAGCATGGGTGAGAAGAGATGGGTCGTGTGTGAGCAGGTTGCTGGAAAGTATGCATGTCTAGTTGTCCAGTCACTGCTCCCTGACCCGTCTTCCTACTAAATTTCTTTTCTAAATCCTTTTCCTGGGTATGGGGCTCTATTCTGAAAGCATGAAAGTCTCAGCAGCTGCAACTGGGGCACATTTGGCAGCAAGTCACAGCATGTCCCTGCTGCCAGCAAAGGAGGGGGTGAGCATCTACAAGTCAGGGTGTGACCATGAGGCACACCAAACTGGACCAGCCCATGGGCATGCAGAGTGTCCTGGGGACTGGGTTTGTGCATGGAAACCTTGGACCAGGTGGTTCAGGACAACTGACAGTGAGACCATGGGGCTTGGAAATTGTGTGTGTGTGCATGCACATATGTGTGTGTACCAGCAGCTGGAGTTGAGCTGTGGCCTCAGGGACTTGTATGTCCATGCGCCAGCAACTGGAAAGACTGGGATCCAGGGGCAGCTGCTCAGCAGACTGAGTGCCTGAGTCCCACTGCTGGAGGCATCCACACTGTATATCTGTATATCTCTCAAAAACCAACGTTCAGCTCACCTTTTCATGAGCCAGAAAGGAAATAGAATGAGGCACTGTTTGTGTGAATGATGTGATCTACGTGGCTGGCCATGTGTGCAAGTATATATGCACTGTATATGTGCATGTGTGCCTGTTGCACGTGTTGGGCACGCGCACTCAGCCTCGCTACATTTTGGACCTGGAGATGTGCAGCTGCAGCAGCTTCACCGCCAGTGAAAGACTGTATTAGAAACTCCTTGCAGTACCCATCTCATTTTCTGCCTTTGAAAAATAACCCTGTTCGTGCTGCTTTATTTAATCCGATTTTAATCCCAGAAACAAACAGTACTGAAAAGGTAGGAGCAATTCCAGATTTGCAAAACTTCTGGCAACAGGTAGAATCTATAGCTTACAAACACTCCTGCGGTTTCCAGGCTATTTACCTCTGATGTACATACTTGTAACAGGCTTCAGACAAACTGCCACTGTTCAGTCAGAAAGAGAATTTTTCTGACTTGAGAAAAACTGAAAGGAAAGAAATGGAGAGTGGTAGTAAGAGGTAGCTGATGTTTCATTCACTTTGCATGCTGATTTGGGTTAACATCTGATCAACTGCGTACTTGGTCAGTGTGACTACCCTGGACTCAATGCAAAATTTTATCATAAAGACCCTCAAATCAAGAGCTTTTCATTGACATCTATTTTTTAATATAATAAACTCAAAACCTGTCTCAGTCATAAAACAAGACATCCACTTATGGTTAAGCTGATTAACAGGATTATCTACCCCTACACAGCACCTAAGTGTTGCAGGGGTTACCTGTGCTTCTAAAAGCATTAGATCATTAATATTAGCAGACACAGGTAATGCATATCTGCCAAATTAATTTTGCCAGTGGAAACCTCTTTCTAAAAGATACTTTAGCTCTTTGTGAGAGAAGGTGATAAAAGAATGACACCAGGTTACTACCTGAGGATAGAAGTGGCTCACATATTTTGCAAACAGGGACCTAGAACAAATTATATGTTCTCAAAATAATAAAGCTGTTGAAAAGTAACATAATTCTCACTTGCAGTCCTGGTGACAATCTGGTTTGAATTTTTATTTGGTAATATTGTCTAAACCTTATGAGAAATTCCATGGGTGCCTACAGAATAATTAAGAAGTCAAACAAGCAGTGTTATGTGATGCTTGGGAGCATTTATATCTAAGCATTATATCTAAGCATTGGGAGCATTATATATCTAAGGAGCATTGTGCTCCTTAGATATAGGCGCCTTGTACGAGGTCACTATTCATAAGGGGAAACCATCAGACATGCATTTAAACAGTCAGTAACTACCTTAATGGAAGGTGAAAACAGCTGTAATGTATTTAAACTACTGTGTAGCTATTAGCACTAGTCAGCACCAGAAGGCCATAACCAAACAAATAAAAAGTAGCAATCTAGGAATCTGTTATTACAAGCAGTTATCTGAGTGTAAATAAAGCCCTTTATACATTATAGTAGAACGTGTAGTTGTAGCAATTTAGAAGTGTACACCATTGAAGATTACTTTCCATTTCCCTGACTTTCCCTTTCAAGCAGAGTGGTACACTTAGTATTGAAATAGCAACCATGTTTTTCTCCTGTATTTGCTATCAGCAGTCCAAATGCAGATGCTGCTAACAGATTACATGGTCCTTTCACTTCCTCCTCCTCAGGCTAATGTTCCTATATTATTTAAAACTCAGAAAACAAGCCTTGCATTGAATTATATAGTTAAATAATGTATCAAGGTAGCAAAAATTATGGTGCTGTCTCTCAGCTCATTACATGTTAAATTACAGAGGTTTATGGTTGTGGTCTTCATGCTGGCATTTGACAACAGAAAAGACTATGGTTACAGTCCAAGTTAGATAAGAGCTATACAGTTGGTCCATTAATCAAGTGAACAATTTCAGTATCACAGAATGCTAACCTCAGATGGTCTAAATTGGCTTAGTCAGTGGAGCTGTGCTGCCTTACTCCAAGGGCATGGCCCCAATTTTTTATCTGATTTGTTATATGAGACAGCCAATGGGTTAAGTTACACAGGGAGAAGTAGTGCCAGACACCCGCAGTTGATTTCAATTGATGACACAATTTTTACCTTGTTCCCAGTATTCCTGTGCTGGGAAAGTCTAATTTGTCTTGGATTATTACATTATCTGTCATACATTTCTGGGACAGACATAAGATGCTTTTGGCTATTCAGTATCCTGGTGGTAGGGAACTAAAGGAAAAGCGCTGTGACCTTACTCCCATCTGCCTCTATTGATATCTTCATTCAGTTATTTGCAACTATTTGCAGAAATCTAGGCTTTCTGGAGTCCAAGCTCTTATTCATATAAACCAGTAGATTTTCTCCACATTTCCTAGTAGTAATTCTGCCTGAAGTCGGTACCTTTGAATCTGAAGAGACATTGATAGTGAACACACATCTGTGAGAACAGAGAGACTACCAGATCAGTTCTGCATGAGCCGCTTGATGTCCACACCCAGGCACATGCTATCTCTCTGCCAGTTGGGTGATTAGCTCAGACAGTGATCCCTGCAAGCAACCCTGCCCTTCTTCCTGGGCAAAACCACCACGCACAGAAATGTTCATGACAGTGAATGGAGTGATAGCATAGACATGGAAATTTGGCACACTGCAACTTTCAAGCAAAGGAGAAAAAGACTGCAAATTTACATGTGCTGAGAAGCTGCAAAGTTTGCACATTTGTTTCCTGATGAAGTTAGAGAAGTCTAGCTGCCAAAACAGATCCCGGCATTTGCCATGTGAGAACTGAGCCCCTGAGCTCACCCCTCTGGCCATTCTCTGAAAGTCTAGAAGCAGAGGGTTAAATTTCTTCATTTTTGTTCATTATATAAAGAAATACTACTATTAATTTCTCCTTTATTTAATTAAACAAAGATGTAATACAACCTATTCGATTTCCAAAGACTGGATGTGGTGAAGATGGATAAAAGTTTCTCCTGCCAGACATGTCCAGTAGTATCCTGGGTTAACCCCAGTGATCATGGTCATGATCAGGACCATGCAGTCGCTTGGTCACTTACCTCCAACCCTCAGAGGGATAGGGGAAGAGGAATGGAAGAGCAAAAGCAAGAAAAAAAAATAGCTGGTTGAAATAAAAACTGTTTAATAAGTGAATAAGAAGTGAAAGAACAGAGAAAGAAGACAAGACAAAACAACTGATGCAAATGCGATCACTCACCACCTCCCATGCATAGACCAATCCCCAGACAGTTCTCAAGAAAAGACTGTCTAATCCCTCAGCTCTTTCTTTTCCATTTTTTTATTGCTGTACATGTCATTGTATTGCATGAAGTATCTCTTTGCTCTGTGTGGGTCGTTTGCCTGGCTGTGTCCCCTCCCAGTCTCTTGCACATCACCTAGTCTATTGACTGGGAGGCAGATTTAGAAACAGCACTGAGGCTGTGAACACTGCTCAGCACCAGCTAAAGTATCAGTGTGCTGTCATCACTCGTTACAAATCTAAAACACAGCACTGTGTAATCTGTTATCAAGAAAATTAATACCAACCAGACACATTCTAGACTGAGTTTTAACATCAAGTGAAAGTTTGATATTTGCTTTTAAAATGAAAGGGTTCTATGTCAGATGTCACTTCGAGACAGCAGATTGTGTTTTTCCCTCCTGCAATCAGAATATTTATGGTAAAAAGGTGTGTGTTAAAGTAAAGGAAGTCTTTGCATCATTTTACTTGGTAAATGTTACTAACTGAAATTTCATTTTGCATGAAATAATTTAATTCTTGGCTTTCATGTATATTAGGAAGACTATGGCAAGCTCTAGCTCTATGACTGAGATGTAAAGGTAGTAATGCAAGAAAATTCTATTACCTTCAGATTTTCCAGCTAAAATTATTGTTTCTCATGATCACTGTAATTGAGGATGCGATGATCCGAGACTGGGGAGGAGCTGTGGTATAACTGAAAACAAACCAGTTTAAATTTTTTTTTTTTTTGGCACAGGAAGTTATTATGCTCGGTACATGACAAAAACAATCCTCAAATATACATCTTAAACATAGATGTCCTATACGGATATTATGGCCAGCCAAAGGAACTCTGTAACATAGAAAACTAAAAGAAAAAGAAAACCAAGCCAACACTATTACAATCACAGCAAACAGGAAATAAATATTGCATTTTGGATTTTCTGCTTTGGTTGTCAAAACAAAACAATGGAGTGCTTGACTCAGTGAATATCACAGCTCTATGATACATTACAGGAAGCGCTCTTAAATCTGAATGAATTGAATAGTACTATGTTACTAGAGAGCAGCATTATCTTCTGTTTTTATGTTAGTAATACTAGAAGAAGAAATTGGACTGTTATCTGCATAAATCACAAATCTTTTGATGCAACTTCCAATATGAAACTTGAAACCTGAGTGTAGTGAATAGCAATCTATTCCTTTGAACAACTTCAGCACTGTCCAAATAGAAAAAGATATTGTTTAACTATGAATGCACCATCTCCATAAAAAAATTTAAAAAGTCCATTTAGGCACCTAATTTTGTACACAATGAAGCGGAAATATACCATATTTTCTTGTCCAGTGTCAAGTTCCTAGTCTATTAAACAGAAAGTATATGGCTAAAGAGCCTGTACACTAAGAACTGCTGTTACTTAATGAAAGAGGGTAAACTGCTGTCTCCAGAGATTTTGGCTTGAACATTTGCTCAAGCTTTAGTCATTTCAAAACTTATTTGGAAATTCTTAATTACAGATTTTATTAATTTTGAAAGGTAAAACACAAAGCCTGTATTCTGTATCTTTTAATATGGAGGCCTGACTTATTTTTGTTTGTATGATAAATAGAGAAATCACACAAGAAAATAGTGTGAATCAATGTTCAGACTCTCCTACTATCTTGTCTCATAAAAGACAGCATGCCCAAAACTGGAGTCACTCTTCAAGAGGAAAAATTCCCCAAACACTCTGACTTTGATTATAATCAGTGGGAGTTTCAGATACAAGGTTTTGGTCTAATGATTTTAAAGGTATGGGGGAAGGTTAATATCTATTTGCAGTGGTTATTACATAGTGGTGTCATAGAGAGCCTTGAGAGGAGTTAACTGAAATACTATCCTAACCAGAGGCAGCTCATTAGAGGGACTGAGAAGTTGCTCAGCTTATCACTGAGAAAGTCTTCACTGTCTCAGTTTTAAGTCCTTGTTATGTCAAATTGAAGATAACTGAAGGACTTAAAACTGCACCTTCAAGTAAGCCCTGGAATTGGTCTGGAGTAACAGAGAGTAGAAGTAATTTCTGTGGCTCTAACTGGAAATGCTGGTTGTCAAATACTTTATTCTGATAGACTGATGGCTGCATCAAGTCCCAGTAATGCACAGCTGTCACTTTATTTTAGTGCATGGATTTAAGTCTTCATGCCACTCATGTTCATGGACATAGAGAGAGTTTTACCAGAAGTACAGTCATTAAGTATCCTTAAGAGCTGAGTGAAAAAAAAAAAAAAAAACAACCCTTTTTATAGATGAAAGGAACAGAAAGAGTGGGAGGAAATCAGTGCTCATTAGTCTTCCAAAGGTCCAGAATTGACCTTTGTTTTAAAAAAACAGAAAGTTGGCACACAGAAAGCAATAGAACTGATACAATGGCCCTGTTTTCATAAATGCTTTCCCCAGAAATGTACGCAGCTAGCACCATCCTTTTCAAACACACACAGATAATATATTACCCTCCCTCTCTTTCAAGACTATTTCTACAGCTAAGATTTAATTTTGCAGCCATTTTATAGCCCAGTATTTGAGAGCACAGTCCTTGGAGCTTGTCTAACTTTCAATGACAACACAATTATTAATAATAATAACCTGAAGTATACAGTGAGATGAAACAAAGATGAAACTTCATAAGATCAAGCTTAATCAGCCAAGTTCCCCACATTTGAGATAGAAAATAACTCTATTTATGGAAAATGCCATAAAATGAAAAACTTTGAGTATACTTTGTTGTGCTTCTCAGATACTTTTCTTTTTTGTAGAATTTAAATTCATTCTTGGCTGAGTTTCAGGCAATATTCAGGCACAACAAGCATATTCCTTAGGTCATGTGGGCTCCTTGCAGTCTTTCTTCAGTTAACAATGATATGTATGCATATATATCTATACTGACTTTTACCAGTTTCAATAAATGTTTGAAAATATCCCCTGCGCACAGTGCGTGCAGTGATAGTTGCCTAAGTGTTTGGATAGCCTTTGACAAATAGAAGAATTAGAACAAGTTATAGTCAAACAAGAAGTAATTTTTTCCTATACCTGTTATCTGGGCATTCGTGAACCTGATTTTGAGGGAAGCAAAGCAGACTAGATAAGGGCTGGCCAGCTGATACTGGTTAAAAACACATGCTCAAAATGTTGTTTGTGCATGCTCCCTAGAAGCTTTCTTTCAGAATTACCATTTCAGGCTTTCTAATGACAAGTAAACATTGGTGTATGAGATGACTTTATTTCACAAGTACAAATTTTTTTCTACCTAATTCTAACTCAAAGCAAATTTCATGCATCAGGTTTTCACTTACCAGATATTTTCAATTAAAACATTCCCAGAAGCTCTGCACCAGATGATCTTCTTTCAAAGCAACAGACTCTTTTCTGGCACAGGTATGCTCTATCTTCAACAGCAGTATTTTCTACATCAGAAGGTAAAGCAGCAAGGGTTTTATTTTTAAAATTCACAGATATTTATTTAACTGTAGTTATTGTACTACCATTGAAAGAGTAACTTGAACTAAAATGCTTTCAAATAGCTCTCCTGACATATAATTAAATCCCTTAAGTAAAAGAAAGCCCACTGAATTCTCTAATACAGTTATTTTACAGGAAGGTATTAAGAGCTTGCTTGAAGACTTTTGCACAATCACTGGACAGTTAGATAAGGAGCTTATATTACTCTGTCTCCTCTCCTCTTTGAGTCTTAATGCTTTATTTACATTGCAGTCTTTCTACAGCAGCTAACATGATGTCAGAATTACTGCTGCAATTGAAAAAAAAATCAAGTGATGAAGAGCTTTTCGGTACTGCTAGGAGAAGAAAATAAAAATCATAAGGAAAAAAACAAAAAACAAACTACAGCAACATGAGCATCACTTAATAATAGCTAAATATGATGGGTTTTCATGGGATTTGCTCAATACATACGGTATTCAAAATCCTTCATATATCAGTACATAGATTTTCAAATAGATTTGCAAAACACTATGCAAGCCCCTATCTATGATTTAATTTGGATTTATTCGCTCTTTTGATATTTACTCTCCTTAATACTTATCTGCATTTGAATAACTTATTTTTCAAATTTAGTATATAATATTAAATTTTGTTGCAACTGACAAACATTAAAATTTCAAGCTACTCCTTACCAGAAAAAGAAGGAAAATCTCCCAGTTTGATAGAGATGAACTCATCAAGTAAAGCTGAATGCAAAAAAGGGGAAATGGTCTGTAGACAAATTCTGATAAGTGTTAATAGCAAACTTCTGATAAAGTTTCTTCTTTAAACTCTTAAGTTTTAGTAATCCTGTGAAAGATGAGACAAAAAAAAAAACAAAAAAAAAAAACAAAACCAACAGTGAAGGAGAGATCCTGTTGAAAACATTGAGACATAACAACTGCTTAAAACCTGATGCAAATCTTACTGAAATAATGAAACTCATTTTCAGTGGGACTTGAATGAGGACAAAGAATTCTGTTCTGAGAGAAAAGTAGTCTAGAAAATCTAGATTGTCTCATAATCAAACTTTTCATGGAGAACTTTTCTGTCACTTCTGTCTAGTAAAGAAAATATGTGCATCCTAACAAGCAGTTATGTAGCCAAAACCAAGTATAAGGATGGCTGCCAAACAGCTTTTTAAAAGGTAGGTCTATAAGACAAAGATACCATGATGTCATAGCATTCTCTCTTATTCTGAGAACACTATGGCTCCATATGTCCATCAAACTGAAAAGCTTATTCTAGTATTGTACATCAGAATATTGTCCCACTCTTTTCAAATGTTGGTTTGCGCTTGGCCCGAAGGTGGGCTTTGAAAGTCTTGGATAATATCAGTAGCTTAAAAATACTAAACTAACTTTTCCACTTCTCTTCAAAGAAAACATCTAAGATTCAGGCATGAGCCTTGGGCAGAATGAATATCAATTTTAGTTGCATTAAAAATGTTGACTCACAAAATTAAAAAAAAATTAAAAAAATCAGATTGTTATTTGATACCTATTATTACACAGACCCAAAAGCAAAAAATATAAGTTTGATATCTACATCTGCATTCGTGAATTTGAATGAGAAAGAAAAAAAAACAGGAGACTAAATGAGATCGTTACCATTATTAATATTCTCGTTATTATAATTACCATTATTATTATTACTGTTTTAATTAATACAGGACTTTGTAGTTCTGTTTAGACTTGTTTGCTTTGTTTGTTCATTATCCTATGAATCTTACCTTCTATGTCTATTGTATTAACAATCCTTTCAGTAGAGAGCAAGTGTTTGGATTTCCCCTTCTATGAGATTACTCTAAGGAGCAGAATAGAAAGGATCTTCACTTTGACCCTACAAATGCAGAAATTTTTTCATAGTAGTATGGTTTCAAAAGGTACATTGGATGATATTAAATTTGAAATTCTTTCTAATCTTCATTGGAATTGGAACTCAGTCTGTAGAATTAGTTTCTTCTTGCCTGGCCTAGATGAAGTTGATCCTCTCCTTCAAAGAGTACACAGTATATCTATTAATTTTCTCTAGCTTTGTTTAATATTTGGAGATAGGAACAACTTCTAACATTCATTCTACTGAAGAATAAGAGTCTGTGTTAGGATACAAGCAAACAAGATATTCTCATTCAAAACTATGAAAAGAACACTTTATAAAGTAGAATAAATATTGGAGAGAAGACAGCACATCCTACCAGCTTGGAGGAATTTTCTACCTCTTTAAAAAAGAGAAATAAAAGCTGAGAGAAAGAGTTGTTCTAATTTTTTGAGCCACCATTACTTCATTAAACTGGTGACAAAAATGAACTTGCTTTTAAAATGCCATAATTACACAGTAATAACAACATTATCTGTTTTAATTCAGTACATTTCATTTCCCAGAGGGAAGTGAAAAAAAAACACCAAAAACAGAAATTAAATACTCAAATATCTCACTTCAGAAATCTTTTTTTTTTTTTTTTTTTTTTTTTCAAGGTAATAGATAATAAAAGTAATAACATTCATGAACTATTGTACTTTTGAGATCATTTTTTCCTTTTCTTCTTTCCTGCTGGAAACATCTGCCTGACCAAATTAATAGGGATATAACTAGTAGGTGCTGTGATAATTAATGACACAAAAAACTACCTGAGTTTTAGTGGTGAATTTTGTTCTTGTTCATGTAATTAGTTAATCTCATAAATAATAAAAATACTTTAATTACTAAGAGATAATTTGGAATTCTGGTAATACCCCATTTTCAATATGGAATGTGTATTCAACAAAAACAAACAAACAAAAAGCACTTTAGAAATCTCTGATGAATCTAATCAGTCATCCTCTGTAATGAGTTTAACTTGTTCAAGCTTGCAGAAAGGATTAAGGTATAATGGGAAAAAGATTATACTTTTCTACCTTGGTGAAGTCAAAATGCAAAGGGAAAGCTTTGGGCTCCATTCCGATTACATGTGATTTACTCTTATGCCATAAAAGTCATATCCAGTAGTACAAGTAAAGGGACAGATGAGATGTTCTGAACTTCTTCCCTGTATGCTCACAGAAACCATTTTTTACAGTTTTCTTATGACAGCATCCCAGTAGAGACACAAACTGTAGCTCAAGGTGATTCCTTTCTGTATTAGAAGGTCATAAGAGAGAACTATGAGCACCTAATCAGGCCAGCTATGAAATTCAAGCACAGATATTAGAGTGGCTGAGGCACTGCTTATTTTCACAAGGCTACATAGTATGACTTATGTGTATAGAGATAGGAGATACAAATAAGTTATTTTTCTATTAGTTAAATTATAGGTTTAGAAAGTATTTACACTAATTTGAAGCTTTCAAATAAGCAGTAGTTTATTTGTAGTTTAATATAAATATTTTCATATATAATTTAACAATGAAAACAGTGAAAATGTGTTCATTTGAATAAGACATTCACTAGCTGTATGATTTTTTTTTTTCTTTTTCTTTCATTCCTTTGTTTTAAGAGTGTGATGGAGTTTTTGGTGAAAGAAAGAGAAATGATACCTTGGAGTGGCTTGAAATGATGGCTTGGACCTTGGGAGGCTGAAAGCAAAGGAGAGAGAGACAACATGGGTCATTTCTTTCTTGCTTGAGAGCAGCTGAGGCAGAATGACAGGAAGCCAACCCTCCTCCACAAGGCTACATGGAATGTATGTATTCTAAGTGCACAAGCAGAGACTAAAAAAACACTGATTTCCTTCACTAGACAGAATGAAAATCTTTAGAAATTTTAAAAATCTTTCTGTGAAATGTGATTTTTTTTCTTACTTTGCCCAAATTGTGATCTCATAATTCTCATCTTATTACCTCCTATTATGGTAGTAAATAGTAACACTGTGAATGCTCAAATTCCACATCATTTTGAGAAGTTTCCTAGCATGCTAGGAGAGGCAAGAGTAACAGAGGAATCAAAGGGGTTCAGGCCTTCACATTCTTCAATTTATTTTTCACTACATTCTTTTTTAATCTTACTTTATTTTCGGGAATAAGAAGAATTTATTAGTTCTGTAAACAATTAAGGTCTTATCCAAATAATTGAGCTGAAAAGAAACTGCACCTTCCCCTTGTCTAAAAATCCTGAAAGAGTTCAAGCTGTCATCCAACTGAAAAAAATATGTATACCATCTCCATCATTCCTTTAAAATACTCAGGAAAAAAAATAGTTAACTGACATCCTTCTTCCTACATAATGTCGGTGAACAGTGAAGATTAAGTTTACTGCTATTTCTGTGCTCTCAGGTTGCAGACCTGAGACTTTTGGATGAAGGGTGAAGCTGAAGGAAACAGAACTGAGTAACAGCTCTCAAAAACACAGGCCTGAAAAATTGTAACTTTCTTTTTTTCCTCTATGAAACCAGATGTGTTATATGTAACTCAGGTATGCTTACCAAAGAGGACCTGTTCAAAAGAATATCCTGTTGCTATGACATTATGTAAAGTTTGATTCTTAGTTTTAGAAAAGGTAAGATTCCAAATTATGGCTTATTATATACACAGAGGAACCTTCACTTTGGATTACATTGATTGCATTTATCCTAAGAAGGAATTTATTTACACAGTGAGCTTTTCAACCAAAAGTACTTCATGTTTCCTTACATGCTTTGGAACTGACAATTAAGTTCCAAGGAGTCGCCTCTGTAGAATAGAAACTGAAATATCTTTGAATCTGTAGATTAAACAAAACAGAAAAACTGAGCTGAAAGACAGAGTTATGTCATAATGATAATTAACAGCTCCCTAAGGTATGGTCTGACAACATGTTGTGTCAGTTTTGTACTGATGGGTCGTCAGATGGCTATAATATTGCAGGCAATACAGAGAAAATCAACTGGATAAAGACCAAAAAAAAAAACAAACCAAGCAGAAATTATAATTCATATATTACAAGGTACAGCGAAGTCCTGTTACTCTGGATAAGGAAGGATAAAAAGTATAAGCCTGCTAGTACAATTATTAAGGCATGTCTTCTTGTACTTCTCTACTTGGATCCAGTCTAGATAGCAGATTGTTAATGCTTCTCTGGTGTGCACTGCCAGACCTTTTTCCTCTGCACAAAGCCAGCACAGCAATACATCTTCAATATTAAACCTCTGTGAGGATAAATAGGCTTGAATGGAAACCAGTCCTAGTGTATCAGGGCTTGTATTACCATTAATCTGCAACCCAGTAAACTCAGTTCTGGGTAAACAGAGCATGAACAGGAAAAGCCTTAGAATCATGGAATCATCTCTACTGGAAAAGACCTTCAAAATCATCAGGTCTAACAATCACTGTGACCCATCACCGCATCCTGTCCCTTAGTGCTGCATCTGCATGTCTCCTGAATATCTCCAGGGGCAGGGAGCTCACAACTTCCCTAGACAGTCAATTCTAATGCTTAAGTACCTTCTCTGTGAATAAATTCTTCCTGATACCCAGACTAAACCTTCCGTGGAGCAATATCAGTATGTTTCTTCATATCCTGTCACTTGTCACCTGGGAAAAGAGACTGACACCTCCTCACTGCAATCTCCTTCCAGATAGTTGTAGGGAGCGAGGAGATCTCCCCTCAGTCTCCTCCAGGCTAAACGCTCCCAGTTCACTCAGCCACTCCTCATAAGTCTTGTTTACTAGTCTCTTCAACCGGTTTTGCTGGTCTTGTCTGCACCTACTCAAAAATCCTTCTTTTAGTGAGTAGCTCAGAACTGACCATAGTACTCAATGCACAGCCTAACCAGTACCCCGTACAAGGGGACAATCACCTCCCTAGTCTTGCTGGCCACAGTATTTCTGATGTAGGCTAGGAGCCATTCACCTTCTTGACCATCTGAGTACACTGCTGCCTCATGTCCATCTGACTGTTAACCAGCACCTCCAGGTCCTTTTCTGCTAGGCAGCTGTCAAGCTACTCCTCTCCAGCCCTATATTGCTGCATGGAGTTGCTATGGCCCAAGCACAGGACCCAGCACATAGCCCTGCTGAATGTTGTCTAATTGGATTAATTCAATTTTGAATCAACTAATTCACTGAAGATCAAGTGTTTAGTGAAATTCTTGATACCCCTTTTGCTTAATTTAACAAAAGTTCAGAGCAGTATGTAGCCACTGTTTCAGAAATTTCTTCCATGCAACAGAAATTCTGAGAGCAATGATTGTGAAAAGAAATATATTGTCTTTCAAGCAATGTTCTGGAAGACGCATGTTTTTCCTGCTACTAATCGTCGAGTGCAGTTCTGGAAAATACCACATTAATGGCTTTCAAAAACTAAATATGCAAAATTTGTAAAGCACTACACAGATCTAATTTTATACCAATTGTACTTTCCTTATTGTTTTGGAGTGCCAAAGGCAAACTTAAAGTTTTCAAGTGAGTCAAATGTTTTTTTATTTTAGAATAAAGAGTGATGTAAATATGATTTAGTTGATCAGTATGTCAAAAAATTCACTTCAACATTTTCCTAAGTAAGTATCTATTACTGAGAGAAAGTAAAAAGATTTCAATCCTTCTGCTGCTCCCACATGGGAAGTTGTGTAGTTCTATATGCCCAGTAATACCCTCACCATTACCAACGTTTCTGTTAAAACAGATAATAAAGATATATCAAGGAAGTTAATAATTTTGCAGATCTCTTTTTCAAGTATAAGGGCTCTTATTCATCACAGTGAAATCAGATTCCATATTTAGTGATAGAAATCTGTGGAAGGCTCCTTATACTTAGGGTAAATTGTGCCGGTTTTTATCCTTACATTGGAAATAGTTCAGTGAGATTCTCGTCAGTGTGTCTGCTCAAATACATGTACCTCAAAGAATTAGCTTTTAGTGTCTGCCTCAGTTTTGGTTGCTTTTCTGCTATGTAAACATTTTACCATATATTAATTAATATTAAGTATAAGATTATTTAAAACATGCTCCTGGAGGCATAATGAGTAGACACATTTCCAGAAAAATCACCACCTTACAAATATACACTTAGTAGGCTTGATAAATATAATCAGAATAAAGCCCAAGCTTCAGGTCTTGAATTTTTCCTAATTGTCAGTCAATATGAAATGAATGGCTAAATTTAAACTAAGGCATAACAGAGCACTCATTTGTCAAGCTACCTCTAATAACTGTGGACAGTCACGCGATTCATATTTATTAAGTCAAAATTAACTTAATTTCAGATTGTCAACAGAAATCAGAAATCGCTTTAAAAGAGATATCTTGCTTTTGGTAATTACTTTTCTGTCAAAAGAAGATTCATTTATAATGCTGAAAAGCATACAATTAGAAATGAACTGAGCACCCATTTAGTGAAATTAAAGAACGAAGTTGCTTTTAACAGTATTGTATAACATGCAGCGGAACAGACTACATAGGTTGCTCTAAAAATATTGCATCCTATTTATTTCCATGAAAACTACAACAGATAAAAAGAGTACAATAACACTGTTTGGTAGAGCAAATTCTCAGCTACAAAGCACTAATTTTCAAACTGGTATGAGGTCTGGTATTATCATAATGCAATAGAAAGATTGTTTACTCTGGCCTGACTCTAATGTTTGAGCTTAGTCAGCACCATGATGTAATGATCAGAGGTGATGGTTTGTCTGGTTCCAGGAAATCAAGAAGGATCACCCCTCTCTTATGCCAAAAGACAGTGCACATCACTTCTCTCACTGCAGGCTGTATCTTGAACTTGATCTTCAATGAGGAATTTTCATGTTGCCACCCACAGACTGCCATTTTAACTCCAGCTCATAGTGGTGACACCACATAAATAGGCCCTGACCAACTTGCATATGGTATGGTGTTCTGTTCTTGTGTGAGCATTCACAGGACCCACCTGGAGAAAACTTTGCAATAGTCAAACCTTACCACCATCGTTTCCAATGCACTGAAGCTGATATTCAGCTTTGTATGCAGATCACAGAATCACCAAGGTTGGAAAAGACCTACAAGATCATCCAATCCAACCATCCACCTATCACCAATAGTTCTCATTAAACCATGTCCCTCAACACAGTTTCTTGAACACCTCTAGGGTTGGTGACTCCACCACCTCCCTGGGCAGCCCATTCCAGTGCCTGACCACTCTTTTTTAGGAAAGTAGTATTTCCTAACGTCCAGATCCCCAGTTGTAATCCACCAGTTCATGAGGATGAGCTGATCAAGACATTCTTCATTTCATAGTGTTACAGCTACACACGGCCTTTAAGAACGTGGCTTGTCTTTCATGCCACCACTGCCACTGCTGAAATGCATCACCCACCATCTCACTGCACTCACATCCACTGTTTGGTCTCATAAACATACAGCAAGCATTGTCAAATGACAGCGGGTGCAGTTTTTTCCTCATGGAGGAGTTCAGTTCCACACCTTTGTTTCACATACACTTCCATGTCATTTTGTCAGACTACCCCTCTGCTGCCATCTGTGGCACAGCAACAAAATGTAATGGAATCTCCTGATGTTGTGGTGCCCAGATAATAAAATACAAGGCATTATTTTTGGATCAGCCTCCACAGATGTTTGTGCAGCCTCCCCAGCTTGCCTTACCATTACTAATAGAGCACTGCATCTGTAGAGTCAAGCTGCTGGAAGACCTCTGAGGATATGCACTTTTCTCCAGGACAGAACTCCTTGATTACCCTTTGCAAGTTGGTTCTTCATAATGGTGCCTGGCATGCAATTCCAAGCTCGGTTTTCTTGCTGCACTGGCATACTTCAGTGCATACAACATGCCTCCAAATTCACACTGAAAAATAACCTTTTCCATGCTTCTAATCATTAATATAAATAAATCCTTTGACTCCTGCTTAGCTTCAGTATCTGGTTTTCTCTGAGACAGAGAAGGACAATGAATGGGATGTGTCTGGTTCCTACTGCAAGATGGAATCAGCAGGCACACTGGTGACACACTCTGAACAAGCAGCTGCGAAATGCTTCCAAGTTTAATGACTTGGACATAGAGAAATTTGAAATGTTTTAATATCTGGAACTTCTAAAAGGAGAGAATGCACTAAAAATCTAACTGCATTGTATTAGGGAAGTGTAATAACAATTACTGGTTCAGTAACCTCTATGATTCCACAAATTGTTTAATTTTAGATCTAGCAAAGCCATCTTTGAATTACTTTCAGAAGAGAAAGTACATATTTAGAACATCTTTACTATAACAAACAAATAAAATCATAAAATTAATGTTTTCACATTCTATGACAAAGTTTTGGGTTTGAGGACAGTGAAGGATAAAATGGTGTAAGAGCAGAGGAGTTCAGTTCTAAACTTGACTTGAATCTATCACTTAAGGAAAAAATTATGACTTAAAATATCTTGAGGGGAGAAAAAATAACCAATTTTTTTTTTTTGCAAGAAGCAAGAACATGTTGCTTCTTATCACTGTCCTCCTGTACCTGGTTTACCTTGATTTGTTTGTAACAGGCTAAAAACTGAAGGCAGTTGTAACTCCCTACCTAGCAGTAGGCTGTTACTGCAGCATGATCAGCAAAACAAGAAAGAATTAGTTACATGCAGCTGTGGTAGTTATCAGAGATCTCATTATGTTTTCTGTTTGTCTTAGAACTGAAGCCTTGCAGTCATACGATAGCAAAGATAGATTTTATTATTATTAAAGCGGCAAATTCATAGCTATGAAAGCTTTGAATATAATCCTGATTTGTGAAAAGGCAGAGGTTTACAAAAGACTAATTTATTTCATAATTTTGAGACCAGTCATGCTTTTTTTTTGTAGAGAAGTACAGTTACGATATCATAATTTTTCAAAGGCTTGCACTAAATTAAAATACACTAAGTAGAGAGTCAGCTGAAAATAGAATTCATATCTAGGGTTCTGAGAATCAGCTCAAGGCTCCTTGTAGTTCTCCAGGTGCTGTGATAGTCATTGTATATGCTGATCTTATTTAAGGTGAATACACTACCTAAAGTTAAAGTGAAGGCCATAATCCTATTCTCTGTCATGACTTTGTATCACAAACTTTTTCTTTTAAGTGCATTTGAAATGGAAATGTTTCTTGAAAAACTTCAGTCTTGTCTCATTTATGCTATCTAAAGCAATACTGGTCTATTGATATCATTTAAATTACATTTGAATTATAGCATTTTGATTTGTATGAGTGCCTGGTGTTCTGTTAAATATGGAGTACAGAGTTGTTTCTTTATTTTTACTTTTTAGGAATGAATTAATAGTGGTCATTGTGAAGTCACTGTGAAGACAATTCAACAAGGAAAACCAATTTTTGCACATTTTCACATAGAACAAATTACTTTAAGAAAGAGTAAAATGAGTGATGCTGTTGTGATTCAGTGAACAATGTCACTATGGTCACTAAACTCCCTAGAAGCTACAATTACGTAATAGTCATAATATGCAGTAATTGCATATGCATTGTTACAGTGAACGCTGTACTGAAGATTAATTTTAAAAAATTTTAAAAAGTTGAGTTACATACTTGAGATGGGTTGCAGCTAGTAACTCCTGTAAGTATTTTTATATACAGTTTGTCATCAAAGTTAGAAGGTAGAATTTGAAATCTTGTGATCTTTCCTCCAATACATGGTGTCTATGCAAACAGGCATTTCTATGAGTACTTTTCTATTTCAAGACCTGTGTGAGAAACAATACAATGAGAAAGACACTCTAAGGAATGAGTGGGGATACTTTAAATTCTTAACGTTATACATATGCTTAAATATCACTCTTCTTAATTGTGAGGAGCTCAAGGCTAATAAATAGGAAGGGGCAGACATTCTTAAAAATGTATAAACGTCCAAAAAATTTAACTCAGTCTTTTTAATTTTTAGAAAAAAAAAATTAAAATAGAGTGAAAGAATTTTGCTTAAGTATCACATCTTTATGAATTGTTTCTAAACATTGTGCAATCTTCTTGACTAGGAACTGCTCACAAATTTGTCTTAAATATCTATCCTCCTGAAATTAAAAATTTAATTTCCTCTGTAGAGTAAGCATGAAATATGACTAATAACTTATCTTTGGAAATGAACTTTTAGAAAATAAAATGATCTTTTTAAACCTATCTTATAGCAGGAAAGAAGAGAAACAAAATTGAGTGGAAAAATGAGTCAAACTAATTTATTTCTGTATAAGACTGTATACACCTTGGGCAATTAATAGCACAGTAGGAGAAGCTGATCACTGAGCAGGGAATTGAATAATGGAGTGAGACAAAACAGATTGTCTCCAGGAAAGTATTTGGCATATTTTTAGTGTTTAAAAAAGAAAAAAAACAAACAAATCAAGAAACAGGAAATTTCAATTGCTAACTACTACGTAAAATTTCAAATATGATCAGAAGATATTTCATTATCCCTCACTGCTTGTCTTTTCTTCCTTGATTATTAATTCAACAGTTCGCTTCCTTTACTAGTGATGACTCAGAAGAGGAAACCCTTAAACTGTCAGACTTGTGATATTTACTAATCACTGTATAGTCACACAATCCTTAAAAAAAATTGATCTTGAAACAAATACTTTGAAGAATCTTTTCTTAATTTCTCTTGGTTTCTTTTAACAAAATCATTTACTAAGTGATTTGAAAAAGCATTTTAAATATTTTCATTAAAGCAAAAAAAAAGAAGTGAACAACTCTTTCAGTTTGAACTAATTATTTTTCTTTGCTTAATATCTCTTCAGTGAGGCATGTCATTTGGAATTATCTGTAAAAAAACACTGAAGAAATTCTTGCTATACTACCATACCTCTTCTCACATGAGCCAATACAGTGATTGCATGTGGAAAGGAAATAGAAAATCCACCTTCAAGTTCTTCTGCTAGCAGATCCAAAAAAGAATTTCAGACATTCAGACATTCTCAAAATTCTAATATTGTCTTAGAAATAGCAGTGGAGAGGAATGGTTGTGAGTAAAATCAAATTAAATCCTGATTCCTTCATAACTTAGTACAATATCTCTTTCTTTATCAATTTACTGCTTCGAGATAAATGAAACTCTTCTTCAGCAGAAGTTAGGGGAATTAAGGGCAGTAAATCTAACTAGACATATTGAAAAAAAAATAGTATCTGTTACAATCTAGTTTTACATATACCTTCGTTTATACCTATTTCAACCTTTTCTTTCTAAATCCTTTAACTTTACCTTAGTAAACTCCAAGCTTTATTGACTTAGACTGGAGCAATAATCATTCTATTAATTGACCCTGCTGTATATTAGTTCAGTTAATTGACAGCAGGATGGAATTGTTATATTTAACAAAGGACACAATTTTCACATTCTGGATTTTAAGATGAAAGGGTGCTTCTCTGAAAAATTAAGATAGCTCTTTATTAAGAGTGTACCTTTAACACAAATACGCCTAACATCTTAGTTATTTTGTACTTGGACTAACTTGACAGCATGTCCTCACAAGCTTTTTCCTACCTCTCCAGGCAGTCAACTTGATTAAAAAGTGACCTTTTTAGAGCTTTAGACCATTTTTGAGACTATTGCTGCTACAAAAGATACTTAAGATAATGGGAAACACATAACCTGAGCATAACAAGCCAGTTTGTGACATTTCATCCCATTTTGAGACTCAAATTGTGGAAGACTGACTTTAAAAGGTATTTCTGAATCAACAAGTACTTTTGCTATTACAAATAAGAATTTCATATGAGGTCTGATCAGTTTGTAAAAAAAAATTCTCATATATTTATCATTTTCCAGATTTTTACATAATTTTTATCTGTGGCCAGTTAATGCCTACTGCTTTTCATCCCACATTTGTTCTTCAGTAGGTCCTTTCCTTCCTGCTGTATTTATGGGCAGCAATTGTGTACTGAACTCTCTCCTAAATCTTCCTAAAACTTGAACCATGATCACATCTTACTTTGACTTTTGCACTATATCTATGTACTCTATTCATCTGTTTGTCGTATTTACAGTACAGCATTTCTTTCTGTGTCCTGATACTTCTCTTCAGTAATAAAAATCTGTCTGCACCCCAGCAATGCTATTTTTCTTTCTTAGATATCTAAGTTACAAGTATTTTGGCTGGATGTTCTTGTCCTTCACCACTTGTCATTGCATCATGTTATCTCAGCCATTATTGTATTTGATATTATTTGCTGATTCTCTCACATTCTCAGTAGTACTCTATGATCTGAAATACAAAGAAATAATTTGAGCACCCCTTTCTCAGTACCCTCTTGCTGTTGCTGCACTTGTGCGCAATGCATTTTATACTCTCTCTCTCCTGCCCCGTCTCTCTCTTACACAAGGAAATGCAGTGGAACAATGGCTGACGACCAACAGCATGCTGCAAGAAATAAGTGAAAAAATTGTGCAGGAGCTTAAAGTAGATCTAAGCATATGAACTTTGGATTTTGGCACCTTCGAGAGTTATAGGGCATCAGGATCTTCATATTCTCATTTAAAAAAATGCATTTTGCAGAGATCAATGAGTCCCTCTTTTTAATATACTGAAGTCTGACAAGTGATAATGTATTGATTAAAAAATGCAAATTCATTACTGTAAATATTCAGGCCTGCAGGAGTTAAGAGATTTTGATTAGGCTAGCACCTTGTCTAACAGTTGCTCAGACAGGGCCACCCAGAGCAGGCTGCCCAGGACCACATCCAGATAGCTTTTGAAGATCTCCCAGGAGACTTCACAATCTCTCCAGGCAATCTGTTCCAGTGCCCTGTCACCATCAGAGTAAAAAAGTGCCTCCTGATGCTTACATTGAAATTTCTGTACTTCTGTTTGTGCCCATTGACTCTTGTCCTGGGCACCACTTAGAAGAGACTAGCTCTTTCTTCTTTGCACCCATCAATCGTATATGTATAGGCATGGATGAGATCGCCCTGAGTCTCCTGTTCTCCAGGCTAAACAACTCTCTCAGACTTTTCCCTTAAGAAAGATGCTCCAAGAACAAATACTGTTGACTAGTTCTTTCTAAAATGGATTTCTTTGGGGAGCAAAAAGCTATGGAGACACTGTCTTCATGGAAATGGAAGATACATTTAATCACAAAATTGTTTCCTCCATCTCCAGAAGGTTTAATAGTGACTTGGTTGTGAGGACAGATATATTAAAATATAGAAGGATTATGAAGCATGGAGAAGTAAAACCAATTTACATGAAAGAATACGAGAGCTTTTTTTCAAGGAGCACTTTTTGGTGCAGGAATTAGTTGTGTGAATGGTACTTTTCAACATCTTTATCAATAACATAGACAGTGGGATCATGTATACCCTTAGCAAATTTGCAGACAACACCAAAATGAGTTGTGCAGTTTTCACAACAGAAGGGATCCAAAGGGATCTGGAGAAGCTTGAGAAGTTAGACCCATGTAAATCTAGAGGTTCAACAAGGTGAAGTGCAAGGTGTTGCACTTGTATCAGGGCAATCCAAAATAAGTCCGCAGACTGGGAGAACTCCTTGAGAGCAGCCCTGCAGAGAAGGACTTGGTGGTCCTGATGAAAAACTGGACATGAGCCAGCAGTGTAGTCTCTTAGCCTGGAAGGCCAACAATACCCTAGGCTGCATCAAACAGCAGTGGCCAGCAGTGAAAGGGAGGCAACTCTCTCCTTCTGCTTTGCCCTTGCAAGGCGCCACCTGGAGTACATCCAAGCCTAGGGCCCCCAACACAGTAAAGACACAGAGCTGTTGGTGCACATCCAGAGGAAGGCCACAAAAGTGATCACTGATCTTATAAAGAAAGGTAGAAAGAGTTGGGCTTGTCCAGCTTGGAGCAGAGAAGTCTCCAGGGAGATGTCATTGCTGCTATTTAGCACTTCAAGGGAGCTTACAAGCAGGAGGTGGACCAACTTTTTACATGGTCCAATATTAATAAGACAATGGGGGATGACTTTAAACTAGAAGATGGGAGATTTAACTTAAATGTTTGGGAGAAATCCCTTACTCAGAGGGTGGTAAAGCACTAAAACAGGTTGCCCAGAGAAGGTGTGGATGCCCCATCTCTGGAGACATTCAAAACCAGGTTGGGCAGACTCCTAGGCAGTCTGATATAGTGCCTGATTTAGTGGGACTCTCCAACCCTACAGCACACCTCCTCAGGAAACAGTCTAGGTCTTTCTACAGTGGTTGGCCCTTATATAAGCCCAGGGTGGCTCCACTCTGGGTCCACCCCTTCTGGTCACATGGGGAGCACAGGGGCCAACCACAGCCCTCCTCCACCAGGTGCTCAATTGTGGCAGGAGAGACATAGACTCTGTTGCTGGTGCAGAACGAAGACCTTTATTGTACGTGTTTACAACCTTTTATGCCCGCGCAACAACCCCTTGGTCACATGTACCAACCAGGCGCCTTGTGCATGTTTATGTCTGGCACAAGTAGCTACCAAGCTTGTTTACTCATTTGCAAGGTAATAACTTTCTTTGTCCCACACTCAATCATCAGTTCAAGCTGTGACCTAACAGTTCCCCTACAACCTGCAAACAAGTTGCTAATGAGGAGAGTGCATCCAGTATTCTAGACCTGTTATTCTGTGGTCAAGCTCCACTCATTGCACGCAGAAAAAAGATCTAATTTTTATTCTTCATGCATTCAAACTTCTCCTGACTCTAGCCTAAGCTTTGATTGTGTAAAGAATGCAAGATGAGCAGTGGCAAGCCAAAATTAAACTACATGGCGATCACTTTACTGCTGCTTTTGCAATATGATGGAGAAATATCAACGTATTGCCTTAAAATGCAGAATGGATAATAACCGCAGATGGAAATAATGTAAATGGATGAATTTACACAAGGAGCTGACGTTAGAAGTAATCTGGATTATCATTTTTGAAAAAGAACAATTGACTCCTATGACATTATGAAATGTCATATCAGCAGCTGTGCTGAAAGCTGTGTAGGAAAAAATTATGCATGAGATGCTGTTTGATTCATACAAACTTCTTCCCTAGTAATGCTGAAGTCCACTAAAAATGTTTACGTATTTTTAACAAAAGAAGGGAAAGTTTACAACCTCCATAGATAGATGTGTTCATATACACGGATACATTTATATAAATTTCTCCTGAAGTCTTAGTGAGCGAAGTAGATTCACAGAAATAATTTCATTCCTGTATATATGATTTCATGACGTTGTTCATTAAAGACCTAAAGAAAGTGGTCACCAGACTTGCAGGGACTAAAATATTATATGTAGGACTCCTTCAACAATTTTTAGTTCTGCCTGAAAGAGATTGAAATTTAATTTTAAAAAGTAGAGAGATGCTGCTATGGTTCTTCTCCCCTCCAGAGCATGGGACATATGCAGGCTAGTTGTTCCAGCAATATATCTGAGACACTCAAACTTTTATATTTATGGAAGAACAGAGAAGAGTTGACATATTTGGGAGCCATTAACAAACACTTGATCATCATAGAATGTTTTGAAACTACTCTAAAAGCCTGTCTTCAACTTCTAGTGGCAAGTAAACTGTTTTGTTTTTTTTTTTTAATTTTTCTACTCTAAATATCAAAATTATGGAAAAGAAAAAATTCTATGTAATCTTCCAAGTGTAATTATAATCTTTAAGTATCTACTGACACTTGTTTAGGGTTTTGTTTGTTTGGGTCAGAGGGATTTTTCATTTTGCTGTTGTAGTTTTTGCCTTCTCATATATGCATACCTTATATCCTTTTATTTTTCATGTACTCTCAGTGTAGGAAACACTGAAACTTATATTTTACCTCCTATTATGCACTCATAATCTGGTTTATTTTTCTTAAGCATTACTCTCTACCCAGTCATTCTTTTCATGTCCTTTTGCTGACCAATTTGAATGTTTAAGATTACATCAATTTTAGTCAAAATAACCAATACAGCTCTTTTAATTGTTACCTTTTACAAATAAATAAACAAGCAAATAAATAAAAAACCTCTCGTAACCACGAGTAAATAAGAATGAATTAAAAAGTATTTCCCAACATTTCAATTCATTCATCTCTGATATTGGAAGGACCTATTTTGTGTACAGCTATTTACTGTCTTACTTCATGCTTTTAAAGCAGATGACCAACAAATGTTCTCTGAGGTGCCAGAAAGATTGTTTGATGCACAGACTGCTTCTGTTTTCAAAATTATGGCAAGCAAGCAATGATTTATCAGATCCTTTAAAGTATTTGCTTGTCTAAACAAAACTCGCTGTTCCTTTATGTGTGCCAGCAGAACATTTTAATACCTTTCTTTCAGCTGAATGTTAAAGATTAGCATCTGACATGCCATATCAGGTTCTTCTACCTTTTCTAATTCATTTAAAGCAATAAGACTTATTTTATAATAGGAAAGGGAAGGGAAGGGAAATATGTGGTGAGATTCAAGGATTCACAGAATCAAACTTGTAGATTGCAGATGACAGTGATTAGACATACTTTCTAGAAGAGATGATAAAACTCCTTATCACAATTACTGAGGCAGAATTTAGAGACAGAAACCTTGAAATCCTTCACTGTGCACATACAGTTGAATAAAAAATCATTTTTCATGTTTTTTCCTGTGAGCATACAATTTTGTTCTTTGTAACACACTTCAGCAGCTCACAGAAGACACTTCGTAAGTGAAATGAAACAGGCTGGATAAATGCTCTTATAGTAGAGCAAGGAGAAGAGCAAAGTCCTGAACCTAGGGAGGAACAGCACCAGACACTTTGGGGTTATCTGCAAGTTGGAAAGCAGCTCTACAGATAAGGCCCAGGGAGTCCTTGTGGACACCAAGTTGAACATGAGCCAGCAATGTGCTCTTGCCACAAATAATGCTAATGGTGTCCTGGGCTGCATTAGACAAAGCGTTGCCAGCAGGTTAAGGGATGTGATCTTTATAAAGTAATTAGTTAAAATGCCTACTTATTTTATTCATTCAGTTCTGTATATTGGTAACGATTAAACTCATTGTAAATATAGTTAAGGAGTAAGGATTGTTGGCTATATGATCTCTTGTAAGGATTGAAGGATAAGTGGAAAGTGATTTTTTTTGCTTTTAAAAAAATATATATTTCTTTCATTTCAGTGCAAATTCAAAGGATTGCTTTGCTTCCCTGCAATTTCAGGGTAGAAAATCACTGTCTTTATTATTCTGTTTGTACATGGACATGAGGCTTCTTCATAGAATCAAGTCTGACAATGAAGAAATAATCTCGAAGAATGCTTCCATAGTTCTACTCAACTACTATGCTGCAGCACTTTGTACTACACCCTTCTCACAATATTCAGTGTATTTTCTGCACAGTATAATATTTGATAAAGTTTAATGTATTCCCTTCCAAATCTATAGCTAGCTACACAATAATTGTAAAATAGGAAGTCGATCTATATAATTTTTCCCTGAACTAGTTAGAACACTAATTCAACCATATTCACCCAAAATATAATAAGAAGTTATTAAGATGAGCATATTAATAGTATATACATAGGGGAGGAGTGATGAAGTAAGTTGCTATTTGTTAAAAAAACATGAGTAGCAAGCATTAAAAATTCTAAAGACTCAGTTATCTGAAACATAGAAAAACAACCATCAAAAATATTCCATCTGTCTTACTGCTGTCATTTCTGATGATCTAGACTTGAATCATGGTGAATTATTCTATTTGGCCTGTTATTTTGAGTCCTATTTAAATTAGTTATTCAAAATTAAGAAGAAAGAAATGATTGCACAGAGGCTACGTTCTGTGAACTGTTTTTTGCACATGAATAATGATTTTTTTTACAATTGAATAAATGTAAATAAACACACTAGTTATTCATTTCTCTATACTTTAAAAATGCTAGTGTTTCAAGCAGCTTTTACATATGTTCATATTGTGTGAATAGAGAGAAAGCTGGCATGCTATATTATTTCATTTGCCTTTTGGCAAAGTCAAATGGAACGGCAAATTCAACAAGAACATCCATTATTAACTGAAATAAAATTTTCCCATCATTTACAGGCTACCACTGATGCATTAAGTGAAAAATAAGGACTTAGTGTCTTCATGGAAATAAGTACATAACAATTTAATTTGTATGCATGTACATATATATAGATATGTGTATGTGTCTGTATATCCCTACAGATACAGAGGGAAACATTTATCTGTACACCAGCCTGTATCTATCCATACAGCCATATTCATATATTTTCCCTGGAGCAGATATGTTGTTCTCAATTTAACTGACCTGATTTTCTTCTTAGAGTAGGTGGAGGTTTCTGTACAATTAGCACTAAGGAAAATGTTATTTAGAGTATGAAGCAATAAAGTAGCTGTTGTGGTTTAACCAGGCAGGCAGCTCAGCACCATGCTGTCATTCACTCACTTCCCGCTCCCAGTGGGATGAGGGAGAGAATCAGAAAAAAACAATGTAGAATGTGTGGGTTGAGATGAAAACTATATACTGAGACAGAAAAGGAAGAGAAAAGGAAAATAATAACAGTAAAGTTAATAATATATTTTTACAGAACAAGTAATGCACAGTGCAATGGATCACCACCCACCGACCAATGCCTAGCTGTCCTAGTTCTGTCCACTCCCAGATTCTTGTGTCCTCCCAGCCCCTCTCACTGGCAGGGCAGTACAAGAAGCTGAAACATCCTCGGCTCTGTAAAGCACCGCTCAGCAACATCTAAAACATCAATCTGTTATCAACATTGTTTTTCTCCTAAAGCCAAAACAAAGCGTCATACCAGTCACTGTAAAGAAAATCAATTCCAACCCAGCTGAAAACAGGACACATTGTGAGGATAGGGCAGCTCTGCATACACTGTGCCATGCCACCACCAGTTTTGCTCCTGTCCTCAGCCTGGCCCTCTCCAGCAGCCACTCCAGCTCCAATGAAAGTCTGATGTGGGGCACATCAGGACAAGGCTGTCCCAGCTGAAACCAGGACAGTAGCTTTCTACCTTACTCTTTAAGTTCATGACAAATTCGCTAGTGCAAATTATTGCTATACTGAATTCCATTTGAATTTATTTTCTGCATCACTTTCAATAACATGAGCCCAGTATATATCCTATCTTCTATTATTCGTATAGAATAAAAGTGTTTCCAGTAAAACTGGGAGAGTGCATTTGTGAAGGATTGTATTCACTCTCATAAACTGGCACATATCCATCAGCCTATTAATATTTGTGTTTCCTGTTTCATTGTAGTCAAGCACTCTCAAGTATCACATGGGAGAAGCTATTAAACTGAGAAATATATAAAAATAATCAAATAATCAAATTCATTAATAATCAAATTCACAGGAAGGATTAATCCTGCCATATGACCATTTGTATTCTAAAGGAAAAAGAATTTTCAGCTAATAACACATTCTCTTGCGTAACGTTTTGGGAGAAGCAAAGGAAGATGGTTCTTCTAAACAATCAAATAAAGCAAGACAGAATTCTGAAGGAGCAGATTACTATTCTGTTAATTGTTGACTTGCTCTCCACAGTGGAGAGTTTCTTCTTAAATACACTTCTGCTCATGTTATTTTTCGAAGAGTCTGAGTTAATTAAGTAACTATCTGTTTCTTGCAGGTGGCAAAAGATCTGTTATCTGCTATGAGTGAGCAGCTTCATATTCTTCTATAACATAAAACATTTTTGGTTTTCAGATGAAAAATACACCTTTGACTTCCTTCAAAGCATATTTTTCGTTCTGATGTAGAAGAAATTCAGCTGCAGCAGGAAGTCAAAGGTGCAAAAAGAAAACAAGACTCTTGAACCCAGACATGTTCTTCAATCTCAGCTGTGAACACTGTGTCTATATTGTTAAGAATACTATTCTATTGCATTTATCAGTTTTGGTCCATCTGCAGTCATATTCAATTTAATCATTTAAACATTATAATGTGTGGTAATATTGGCTCACTAATATATAAAAGTACCATTTTTTGCTTTCAAATTGTTGGTCAGGATGCAAAAGCATAAAGAGAATACCACCGTGTATAACATGTTTTGCTTTTTCCAGCCAAATGAAAAGCAATTTTGGAAAGAAAACATTAGCTCTCTAAGTCATCATGATATTATTGCTAGAGCAGGTATTATTCCCTTCTTCCTGTGCTAGGCTGACATTGGATAAAATGGAGGCATGAACTAATTTTTTTGAAAAGCAAAACAGAACACCTTTGTTCATATTAGATATGAAGACCATAACATGTAATGAACAGTATAAAAATACTGAAAGGTATAATTAAATTTATCAATGATTTTTCACCTTTGTGTGGAAATAAAAATATCTTAAATTTAGGTATGCATGCATGCAAAGCTATGAAAATAAAATGTTGAAGGTGAAAATTGTTGTTTCCATAGATACAAGTATCTTCTATCTCTTTGTCCAGTCTGATATGATTGCTCATTTAATGAAAATAATCATATGAAAACAGCAGGTAGAGAAAATAATATATATATATATATATTTATACATTTGTTTATTTATTTATTTAAATATCCTTCTTCTTTCCTGGTTGAATTTCGAAGGTTTGTGGGTTAGTTGTTTATTTTTTTCCTTCTGAAATTAAATACGGATTTCAGCCAACTAAATACCTTTTTTACTTTGTTAAAATGAAACACTTCCCTCACAGCATGGAATAAAGGAAGAGATCAAATGACTAATTCTTCCTGCTGCAAGACATTCTTGAAGGCTGAATTTCAACCTTCTGATCAGTTCCTTGCAGGCATAAAGAGAAGGATTGAATAGAGAAGTGTGACAGAGGTAGCCTCTGAAACAAACACTTGAAAAGATGTAGGCTGGAGAAACTAATTATTTTAATTTTTGTGCTCTAAATATGCCTTTCATTTTGTTGATTTTCAGCGTGAACATAAACAGTAACTACATTAAATGCTCTTTAGAGGCTTGACTAGTCATAGGTATAGTTTTACTGTATTTGAGGGATAGAAACAATAGGAGAATTTTCAAAGCAGTTCCTCTCAGGAAAACATCTTTTTATTAGAGCAGATGATGATAGAAAGAGAATTTAACAAGAATCTTTATATAAATTACTTTCAGCAGTGTTAGTTGTACTGCAGTTTTTACTACAGGGTTTAGTGACTGTAATTGATTGAGATTTAATTACGTTAATAAAACAGTTACAGTAGTGACCACAATCACGTGTCTTGTGTATAGTACTTTCTTTAATTTTCAGTATAGGAGGTAGTCAGCAAATCACCATCACTGTTTAGCAATTCTTATGAAGAGTTGTAAGCAAGAGGGTTAAGAAGTTTACTCAGAGGGAATGCCTAAAGATTACTACTGAGACGAGATTTTAAAGGCAATATATTTTAGTTATAAGTAACTGATGTCCAGAGGATATACACAAAAAGTGTGTTTGTGAAATAAATGCTGCACAAGAAGCTTTCTTTAACAAAAACAACAAAAAAAGTAAATTTAAAAATGTAGTTAGCCATATTTGAAGGCACTTGTCTTCCACTTCCTACTTTCACTATAATACCTAGTTATTAGCCTAAAACTAGTCAGAAGCACTGTGACATAATTTTAACAGCAGAATGCCAACAATAAAAATTAATTGAGTGTATTAGGGTTTTCTGGGGGTGGAAGGGGAGGTTCTGACCTTCCTCAGACTGAACAGCACCTAGAAAATAGATATGATTCTATGATTCTATGACTTCAACTCTGGGGAATAGAAAGTAGAGTCTTTGATCATAATGGTAACTGCTTGCTTCATTTTATGAATGCAGCAACAAAAATGCTGAGAATTTTAGATGTCTTTCTGATAGCCTTGTTTTTCACTGTTGGATATAGACAACGTCATGGTCAAGCTGAAAGGATCTACAGCTGAATGACTCTGAATAATTCAGGGAGGAACCTGATGGGTTTAACAAAATCAAGTGTAGAGATTAGGGGATGACCTGCTGGAGATGAGCTCTGCGGAGTAGGACATAGGCTGTTCTGATGGTCAACAGATTGACCATGAGCCAGGAAGTGTGCTCTTGTGGCCAAGAAGGCCAGTGGTATCCTGGTGTGCATTAAAAAGAGCATGGCCAGCAGGTCAAGTGAGGTGATCCTCCCCCTCTGCTCTGCCCTAGTTAAGGCCACATTTAGCATACTATGTCCAATTCTGGACATAGTTCTCTCCAGTTCAAAAAAGACGGGAATCTCCTAGAAGTCCAGCAGAGGGCCACTAAGGTGATAAAGGGCCCATGTGAGGAAAGGCTGAGTAACCAGGGTTTGTTCAGCCTGGGGAAAAGAAGACTGAGGGGGGATCTGATAAATGTTCATAAATATCTAAAGGGAGGTAGGAAATGAACAGATGAGGCCAGGTTCTTCTCGGTGGTGTATAACAATAGGACAAGGACTAATGACCTAGAGGTTGAACATAGCAGTTCCATATCAACATGCTGAAGAACTACTTTATGGTAAGGGTGATGGAGCACTGGAACAGGCTGCCCAGAGAGGTTGTGGAGTCTCTTTCTATGGAGATATTCAAGACCCATCTGGATGCCTACCTGTGCCACCTATTGTACGGTACCTGCTTTAGCAGAAGGGCTGGACGATTGATCTCTTGAGGTCCCTGACAACTCCTGCAATTCTGTGATCCTGTGGTTCTGTAACTCACAGATCTGCTGTTTTTTCAATAATCATACTATGAATAACAATACATAGTTCATCTCCATATATCTGGAGGTCATGTAAACCACTATAAAGAAAGACACTAACTGGTTTCTTATCTCTACTGCAATGTGCTATTTATGGATCTCAGATTCTGATGTGTGTTACACAGTCACTTTAAAGCCACGCTGCCAACAACTGCCTGTAACCAACTGCTGTTGAAGACAGTAGGAGCTGTAGGGCTCACAGGAAAATGGAGGAAGAACATATAGGCTCTAGACTAGAGGCAGCCAACAGCCAATCACATCATGAACAGTTCTGTTCCTAGGCCACATTCCTGTTTTTAATTACTGGGCTGTAATACACATTTCTTCTATCCTCGTGAACTGCAAAACTTTTTTGCAAGATATTTCCTGTAAATTTCTTAGCTGAGCTTCCTTGTTACCTGCAGAAATAAAACATTCATGATGAAAAGCTTCTGTTTAATTCTATGTTTCCAGTCTAAAGCAAAACTCATGATAGAAACTCTTAACTATTTTCGTGGTGAGCAGTGGGGATGCTTAGTACTTAAATGATTGTAGTTTTCCACAAGGTCCAATGTTCTGGAAAATTGAGGTGGTGCCTTACAACAATTGCATTAGGCTATTCCCAGTCAAAGAAGAATTTGAGCAAGAAGTACACTCTAAGTTGACAGAATATGAGAGACATCCATGAAAGCAATACCTTCTCCAATAACAAAGATGCTATTGGTCCCAGTGACATGCACTGAATCACAGGCTCTAATCTGAACTGTCACTCTTCATGTTTTAAAGATTTATTCACTGACTTCAACTGTTCTCTTTCATAACCCAATTCTTGACCATGGTTAATAGCAAAAAATCCCTTCTTACTAGAATTGCATACTATATTAAATTAGTTCTTCCTGAATAAAAACTTCTAATTTTTTCTATCTATATATAAGATTGTTGGTTGAATTTAAGGGAGGAAGAAGAATACATGAAATGAAATGAAAGCAAAGGAAAAAGATAACGACCTTAGAGAAGAACAGATAAATAAATATTTTTAAAGCAAGTAAAAGTCAAAAAAAGTTTCTTGATAGGCCATTACATGTTAGATGTGCGGTCACTCAAAATATACGTCTAAGTTCAGAGTAAACTAACAATACAAATTAAGCTCTGACATTATTTACTTTGAAGTCAAATATATCATTCAAAGAGTTTAGCTACTGCTCCACCATTTATATAGGTATTTCTGTAAACTTATTCATTCTCAGTTTCCATTGGTGTAACTGTATGGAGATCTTTGTTATCTCTTCATTAGTGTTATATTCAGCTTAATACCTGAATAGAAACTTTTCTGTAAGTGGAAAATATCATTCAAAGTGTCAGTGTTTCCTGCAGAAAATGGTAATATAAATATAAAAAAAAAATTACAAACATCTCTCTAATCCTTTGCAACTTGCTTGTATATGTTCCCAGGTAAAAATATTTGTTTTTAAAAACAACAGGAAGAATGTATTGTTTTTCATGCTGTTGGAACTGTGCTATTTCAGTAGCTATAGATTTAGCTTATTGATAATTATTTTGCAACCAGTCAACTGAAAATGTATTTGTACCTGCAATTTGTAGAGATTGCCATTCTGTGTCAACAAGAAATAATTAGAAAGACATGTGACCTTAATGCTAATATAAACAAAAAAATGCATACTAGTCAAAACAATATAACAAGGTGGAATGAAAACCATGAAACTTTGTTCATTAATTTGTCCTGGCTTTACACAGAAAATGTATTCCTACTATATTTGCTCACGGTGTGCAGCTGGTAGATAGAAAGATACTGACATTCACAGCTTTACCAAGGAAAAAAAAAGAAAGTAATTTAGGTTTTGAAATAATGATATTTAAAATTCTCACTAACAGACTTGAACATTATGGTAATCATAAGCCACCCTGTAAAAATCTACTTTCATAACTGGTGCAGCAGTAGTAACATGATGTTTCACTTTTGAAAGAAGCCATTCTGATAAACTTAAAGAATGATGTTTATTGGCTGCAAAGTGAGGAAGTGATTTTGATTTTATAATAATGTTTGAAGTAGTAGAGCTTTGTTTTGTGTTAGCAAACTGCTTGACCAGTATGCATATATATAAATAATCTTTACCTGGAAAATTTCATATCAAACTGATATTTTCTTTTGAATTTTTGCCTGTTCAAGATGAAACAAGTGTAGCTTGATTTATATAATGTTCTTTTACTCCTACATTTTGTACCCAATTATTGCTATTCAGAGTTAAATTAAGCCTTGCATAAGTGCCTATCAAAATCATGGGAAGAAGTCTTACCAAACTCAAACCAGCAGATTATAAATGATATTGATTTTCTATTTCAATTTCTAATTCACACATTCTTAGTTAGCAAAAATGTTCAGATAACATCGTAAAACTATCACTGGAGTAATAAATATGTGCAATCTAAGTAAAAGATTCTTCTTTTTTTAATTACATTATTCTTGCTCAGTAGTCCTTAGGCTGTGTTCAGCTTGCAGATTAATTGCATAATACTTGCAAGCCCATTTTATAGAAGACTAACTGCAGACTCAGATGATAAATCCCCACAGTATAAACTGTATTGTGCTATGTAACCTTACAGACTTAGGTTGTACATGATTAAAGGAGACTATTCAATACTTGTTTTTGTGTTTTATGTCTCTATTTTCATTTAATGTACCTATCGATAATTTATATGCTGTTTTATCTATGGTTAGCTTAATCTTCTCTTTCTGCATTACCTTAAGCAACTTAGAATCAATTAGTAGACTAGTGTTACCAACACAGTTGTCTCAATAAGGTGTTAGAATTTTTCAGCATTTCACTTCAGCTTTCACTTTCAATTATGTATTCATATAATTAGCAAAATGAGATCACAGCTTGTCCTCTATATGGATGCCCAAATGAACCATCAAGAAATCAGTCAACTGTTACTTGCAGAGGAATCTGTTCATTAGCATCCGTTACGTGAATTCATTGCTTGAATCAGTTTGCAAATCAGTTTGCCCAAAGAGGGATGCCTGGTTTTGAATAAAAGCCGCTCTATGAAGTTCGATACGAGGCAGTTGCATTAAACATGAACCACCAGATGGCAGTAGGAGTGGCAGTTTGTCCTTAAGAAAGAAGGGGGTCTATTTTAAAGAACAGCAGGTAGCTAACACCGTGCTCCTTCATCTTCATGCACCAGTAAAACGTATTAGTTACTTGCAGTTCTTTGACTGGGATTGTGGCTGCGTGACAGAGCTCCTGCTCACAGCAGAAGGCAGTCTTAACAGTCCTGCTTTTTATTCCAAAATACATAGTGTGGATTTGTGCTTTCCAAAAGCACCAATTTCTTGAAATTTTGTTACTGTATTTCTCCCTCTTTAAGGCAGAAGGGCCAGAATATTCTCCCTGATATGTAAATACTGAATTTGGAGGCTGTTTTTTTCATCATTTAAAATTATTAACAAAAATAAAACTCATAAAACTTCTTCCCAGAATTTAGTCATATGAGAAAAGAACACAGAGAGTGTCTTTTCTTTCTCCTCCAAAAAAAATGTGCTATAGTTTTGCAAGCAAAAAGGCACCATTTGAATCAGAGCTCAAAGAATTGTCACAGCCTCAACATGGTTGACTTTAATAATTGGACTTTTTGGCATTGTGATTTTCTGTGAGTTTTTCTTTTTCCACATAAAAAATAAATAAAACCTAAATAATGTAGCTGTATTTGTAATGGTCACCAGTGACATCTTAGGCCAAACTTCTCAGATAATTCATACACTGGACAAACAGTGAATACTACTCATGTCTCCAAAGGATCTTCTGTGCTACTTCAAAAGTGACAACCTCAGGGCTTTCTTTGAATTCTGATTGTCAGCTAAGTTTTGTCACTTTACTGCCTTTGTCTCTTCAGTTATTTATTTTTACTTGCATGACACAGACTGTTGATTGATCTGAGCATAATCAATTATCTGGTGAACAATATTAGCCTCAGCCAGATCACAGAATCATAGAATCATTAAGGTTGGAAAAGACCTCTAAATTCATCTAGTACAACTGTCCACCTACCACCAATATTGCTCACTAAACCTTGTCCTGAAGTACATCTACCCTTTCCTTAAACACCTCCAGGGACAGTGACCCTACCACCTCCTTGAGCAGCTTGTTCCAATGTCTCACCACTCTTTCTGAGAAGAAATTCTTCATAATGTCCAACCAGAGAGACACTTACCAAAATGCCCTCTTTTCTATAAAAGTGGAAAATGCCTATCCAATGGCACATTCTGATATTCTGAAAATAAGCATATTAAATACTATAACAGCTATAGCTTGTTACATTCATTATTGAAGTCCAACGAGTGTAGTAAAAAGGCCTTATTTATTTGCCTCCAGGCTCTGCTGGCAGCCTTTGGACTGTACAGAACAATTTCTGTTGTACTACTTCCAGTGGCATTTCAAGAATCTTGAGAATCCAGAAAAATTACTTGGGCTACAACCGGGAAAAAAAAAAAAAAAAAAAAAAAAAGATAAGCTTGGTGGATAAGAAATAAGGGTAGAAATTTTGCATAAAACAAAGAAGAGGAAAAAAGCTAAAACCGCATGTTATCTCTTTGCTCAGGATGGGAAAGTTTACAAAGCAGGCAAAGAAAACAGTGACCATGTGGCAACACAGCTCTGAAGTAGATGAAGGTAGATGTCTTCAGCCATCAACTATAAAGATCCTGTTAAACTTTGGGACATCTCTTTCAGTCATCTCATGCTAGGATTTGGTGGAATACTGTCTCCTAACAAAGACTGTTTAATTTGTGATTCATATAGTTTCCAAAAAATGTTAGGTGTTATTTCAGATATTTGAAAAGACATTTACTGACAGCTTCTCTTTTTTTTTTCTTATTTAATTGTGCTACTCACTTTATTAAATCCTGCAGTGAAGAAGCTGTCCACTTACTTTTGATGTCTCTTTTTGCATTTAATGAGGACAGCTGCTAGATGTCATATTTTTTTGTTTGATACAATGACATTTACTTATAGGTTTCAGTAGAAATGTATACCTTCTGAGCAGAAGGATCCAGTTATGAAGCAGTGTTTGGCTGTCATGGCTCATTGTAGCCATTTAAATGAAACTGACCTATGTGTTAATGGAGCTGTAACCTTTGCTTTAGAGTAAACTGACTGAATAAAAAATAGAGTTGGAAAACGAGAATACACTATGCCACACAAATGGTGAAATATTATGGAAGGCAAAGCTTTAGCAAAATATTTTGAACTTGGCAGCACATCAAAGTGCTAGCTGGAATCATGGTTTCAAACTGAACTAGAGTTTTTCAGGACAACTTAAGTACATATGTATAGATGCCTTAGGTTAGATTAAAGATCTATTTTACAAAATCCTGCCTATATATAGAGTCAGCTTTGCTTAGGGAGAACGTCTTCTTAAAGGAGAAAAATGGGCAATCTGCAGCTTAGGGGCCTCAACTGGAGAGTCTGTGTTTAATAGCACTTTGTAGGTTTTTTATTTATTTATTTATTTATTTATTTATTATTGCCAAGAATTTATCCCATCTTTTATGATCTTATTTAGTGTTATTCAGTGCTGAGTACAGAGGGAAAATCACTTCTGTGCTCCTGCTGGGTACACTATTTCTGATACAGGCCAGGATGCCATTGGCTTTCTTGGCTACCTTGGCTACCTTTTGACTGAATCTGAACTTTTATCACCAAGCTATTCACTGGATTTTTTAGATGTTCTCAGGATAATAATAGCTTATTTATAGCTCATCATTTTCAGTGTGTGCATCTAACATAAGCAAGGTTGTTCTCATCAATGCAGTTTCCTTTAAAAATTGACCTTTTACTGCTCTGTTACTCAGAGGGTTTGCTGGAAATTCCAGAAATCTTTAGATATTTCAATTGCAGATTTTCTAAACACTTTGTGTCACTATTAACGAGTCCTCCAGTACTGTAAAATATATACTATTAATGAAACCTAAATTCTTATAACTACAGTATGAAGAAAATGCTTCTTAAAATATAAACTATGATACAATTGTATGAAGAAAAGCAGTAACCCTCAGTATGGCAGAAATACGGAATTCTCTTTAAAAGGTTTGTTTGCCAAACAGATGACTTAATCATATTTCATTTTAGCTGTTATTTTATATGATTAAATTTATATTCAGATCTAGATTAAAATATGCCCTCCTTCTTCATAGGTTTTCACTGATGATGTTGTAAACCTCAGAGATAATTAATTATAAATATTAACATTCTAAGAAGATTTCAATTAATTTTTAAAAATCCATCACCACATGGTGTTTCTAATTTGCTTACTTCTTCATTTTAATGGAGTCTTCATTCTGGTTATTTTTCCACAGCTTTCTGGTAAGAAACAGAATCCAAATTTTTTGTTTTCTTGGAAATTTGCATCTCATGGTGAAGATAAAGTCTCTCAAATTTTATCTATGCCTTCATGATTTAACTAACATTTTAACTCAAGTGTTTATCTTAATTGAAAGAGTGTTTGCATATATCTAAGAACATAGTAAAAGCAAAATTTGTATTAAGAAATGCTGTCTTTAGTTGAGAAACTGATGTAATTGAGAAAAATAGACTAATTGTCATGATGGTTCTAACAGGCAAAGACAATAATTAAGCCTATCCAAGACCA
This sequence comes from Pavo muticus, assembly GCA_016647715.1. Classification (NCBI taxonomy): domain Eukaryota; kingdom Metazoa; phylum Chordata; class Aves; order Galliformes; family Phasianidae; genus Pavo; species Pavo muticus. Next base: position 156,062 of record JACDJE010000510.1, read on the forward strand.
GGTTGAGAAAAATAACCTGTGAATCGCGTTGATTCATTTATCAATTTGAGTTGGAAAATGAGTTAGTGGTAATATAGTATACTGGGATTCAGAAAAGCCAAAAGGTGAAATAAAGTTCTTTGCATTTATGAGAGAATGAACTGCTAGCTGAGGGTGAAGAACAGAGAGATCAACTGTCACAGTCTTTTGATACCTCCAGTCTGAAATTCAGCTATAATTTATCCATAGTTCTTAAAATATCATAGAATTTGAAAATTTTCTTTTCCAATTCCAATTTTGAAGCTGTTCTGCAGATCTCCCTTAAAGATTCCAGTTTTGAGAGAATGAAAAACATTTTTTAATTCCTTCTTATATAATTTTGTTCTTTACAAATTGATTGTGTGGATCCATTTATGGCAGTGGCTGGAGACGTTTATGTATGACAGGAACTATCCACCAATTTTCGTGTGACTTACATAACTATTTTATTTTCTTTCGGTGAAGTGAATTAAGCCGTGGAAGATGTACCAGTAAAGCCAGCAAACTGTTGTGTACCACAATAAATTCTTACATTCAAGGTGTGGAAGTTAAACCAAGGTTACTAGTGAAAGAAAATTTTTCACAAAAGTACCTCTCCATCTCTGACATATCATGGCTGGTTGTCAAGGAAATGCCAACCCCTGTCTCTGCCTTCGTTATGCAGAGTCTGAACACTTTCCCAAAGATACAGTTATTGTTCTCAAGTTATACACATCTGCTTACCTGATCTGTTGAAAGCTGTCCACAACTGTATGAGCATGTTTGTTAAAAAGATAGTTCTATTTTACAGCTTGGCATTTGTAACAGCAATAAATTTGTTAAATGACTGATGTACTATTTGTTTTCCTTGTTTTACAGTAGAGCACAAAATGCAGCAAGATCTAATGAATTAAAAATATGGCTTAGAAAATATCTTTAAATTGGTAGTCCTAATACCAAAATGCTGTCTAAGGATATTACATGTTTATGTGGAATACAATACTTGGAAATGATAATTGTGCATTTCCTGCCTGGAAGAAAGTAGGAAAAAAAGAAATAGAAGGGGAAGAGAAAAGAAGTAAAGCCTAACTATTATTCACAAAGTGATATTTTTGAATAATGAAAGAAAAACAAATAACAACAACAAAAACCATGAAATATTTATTATCTGATACAATATATTGGCAGTAACAATTACACAGAGTACAGGAGAAAGAGTATCAAAATAAGATTACCTAGGGAAGAAAATGTTGATGCATTAACTATTGTGAGAATGCAGAAGCTGACTTTAAAGTGGAAGCTGGTCTAAATGCTTCAGATCTTCATGCAATTTTCAAGATTTCCAACAGTTAAGGTCCTTGTGATATTGATCTTTGTATGATAAACTCAAACAAAATAACTCAATTTCACAGTTCCATGAAAATAGCTTTTCAAATTACTAGTCATGAAATCACGGTTATTCACCAGAGCAGAATTAAGGCAATGCTATAAATATATTAGAGGATTGAATTTGTAAGGTAAAAAATATTTTTAATTCTCAGCAACTTAAGTTTAGAGAGCTCAGTATACTGTGCAAGATCAAATCCTATGTGTCTTTAACATGTGGCTGATAAAAAGGGTTTCAAAATGAGAAAAGTATATCAACTACATTACAAAGAATAGTATTTTTAAAGTTTGAAATAAGTACACATTAAAGCATGAAAAACTATAGTATCTGAAAGTAACATTGCCTTTTTGCAGATGAACAAGTATTTGCTTTCTCATTAGTTCTGACATAAACTGAATCTGCATTTTTATTATTTTAGTCCAGAGCCTGTAGTCTTAAACAGACTAAAAATTGATATGTTTTATGTAGATGTAGGAATTTAAAAAGCAAGCAAATAGAAAACACTGTTTTAAATAACAATAACTAGTAAAGGTCTGCCATAAAGGTCAGGATCTGGCTGACTAGACCATGGCATCAGACACAGCAGGATAAACAATTCTGTTTGCTTCCTTTTGACCAGTGCTAGTATTTAGATAAGTGGCATGCTATTATAGTTCCCCAAGTTTCCTTTTCTGGGGAGAAGAAAGATACAAGGAAGTGATCATGACTCAAAGATGTGGCTACAAGTCATAGCCTCCTGGAGTTCTTTAGATAATGTCATACATTCCTTGCTCAGGATTGTGCCTCTGGTCTCGATTTCCACTTTAAAATTAAGGTGCACAGCAGTAGGTTATTTTATATGAGTAATAGAAAATTGGTTAATAAGTACGGTTTTACTGGAAATACAATAATTTTCAAAGTATATCATTTTATTTTATTTTACTTCCATACATTTCTTCAAACTCTTAGACTTCGGTTTGAGCTATGCTATTGCAGGGGAGTTGGACTATATGACCCTTATGGGTCCCTTCCAACTCAAATGATTCTATGACTCTATGATTCTATGATTGGGGTAGCTATTGGGAAAGAAGTGATGTCATTCTTCCCCACCCCCATTCCCCAAGGGGGAAAGAAGAGGAAGGGAATGTCTATAAAATAGGGCCCAAATTTATAAAGCCCAAGGCAAAACTGAAATTGACAAAGGGACTACACAAATTGTTTAAAAGCTAATCTTTCTGTAACTCTTTACAGACTTGGGGTTACTAGATGCATTACTACCTGTTTGATCTACAATATATATTTCATGCACGTAACAGTTAGAAACCAGAAATGACCTCAGATCAAGTGTTGCAAACGTTATGCTGTGAAAGTGTTACTATGATAACTTGTGCTCATTCTAATTTACTTGCTTTTATGTTGTCTTACATTTTCAAATAACATTTGTAGCTTCTTTCCTTACTGTGTACTCATCAGATAAATTTAAATGATATGCTTATACTCTATAATGAATAAAAAATTGTCCTTAGAGTTTAGAATACCTTCTAGAGTGTACTGACAAAACTTAGACAGCCTGGTCTAGTATTAAATGGGGAGGCTGGTGGCCCTGCCTGTGGCAGGGGGGTTGGAGATTCATGATCCTTGAGGTCCCTTCCAACCCAGGCCATTCTGTGATTCTGTGATTAATAATGAAATTACTAATTAGGATTAGACAACACTCTCAAAGCATTTAAATTGGTTCTTTTTCTGGGGAAAAAATAAAATAACTCATCAATAGATATGCCATTTTTTGCTGCTGTTCCTAACATTCTTGAGAGATCTTTCACATCCCTGAATAGAAAAGGAATAGTTAGCACCAAAATAACAGCAGTCTTCTACTTGTCTGTTCAGTATCAGAAAAGACAAAGAAAATTAGGTAAACAAAAAAGGACTTGTCATCAGGGGAAGCAAAATATCTTTATTCCAAACAATGGGCAATAAAATTTTATGAAAGAAAATTGTTTAAAAAAAAGAAAAGCAAACAGAAAATCTTAAACTTTCAGCTGCTGTTGAAAACAAAATCTTTTTCTTTGTGTGGTTTGTAGTTAGAAAATGAAATTAGTGCTATCATGTCAACAAGTGGCTTCTGTCAACTGTCACACAATGATTCTGGAAAAAAAAACATTCTTTAACATAATGTACATTACAGTTATTTGGTATTCATTAAAGTTGAGTTAATTACAACCTATGACAGACATTAGTTTTCAGTACTGCTGAGCATGCAGTTGTGAAAGCTGACAGATAAATAGGAAATGGCAAAGCAGACATTTTACACAAGTTGGTCAGAAAACGCAGAACATTCTACTTGAGCCTGGAAGAAAGATTTCAAAGATGTTAGTTAGCAGTTTCCATCTGTGAGCAAGGGAATGAAATCAGTTGTTGTATGATAGTCATAAGGGCAATCCTTCACTGAGGACTGCTTGGGAAGGTATATACCAAAGTTATTCTGATCTCCTTGACTGATGAAGATAAACAGACTAAGCAGAAAAATCAGTCAGATTTTTCTTCTAGGTAGAGTACGTATAATATAAAATTTGTTGAATAACGAATCTAAGAAAAATGCCATGAGTAGAATCACGCTTTTTGGCTCAAGGAAGCACGGACTTCATGGAAGTAGATGACCTATGTGTGATAATAATCTCAAGGAAGTTTAATGATCTTATGTAATTTTTTATAATCTTCTGTAAATTTGGCTGCCTGAAAAGTCATCAACATCTTCAAATCTAAAACATGCATGTCCTCAGTAAAGGATGCTTGTAAAATACGTGAACATTAGCTGGATACTTTTCAGCATAATGGTTGCTGCACTACTGATCTGTATCGTCAGAAACATAAATTGTGACACCTATTTGCAATATGATTTGGGGAATCTGCATCAATCACATTAAAAGAAAAATATAATTAGAACAACTGTGGTGGCCAAAACAGTGCAGAGATGATGTGGCAGTGTAATTCAGATGATGAGAGAATCCTTGAGGATTGCTGTATGGAGGAGTCTCATAATATAGGCAGATGAAATGTCATAAAAGCTATCACAGTGCTAATCTTGAATGATTTAATGCAGCACAGCTCTACACAGTGGATCCAGGACACATTCCAAGGGCCACATTTCTCTTCTCCAGCACTGACAAATTTCAAGGGTGCACTTGAGGTCACAAGTAATTTTAATTCTGCACAGCGCAGAGCAAAACAGAAAGTCAGGACGTTAGAAAATGTTCAGTAATGTAGCTTTTCTCATGGGTTCTGCTGCATATTTTGTAATAGATGAGACCTCTGAATAAAATAGCCAAAGGAAAGAGACAAGAGCTCACTCATTAATTCTGATAGCATATCCTTCCACGTGGTAAGATAGTGTATAAGTTACAGTAACTTGACCTAAACAAACTTCAGATGAATGTGGTTAAATATTCAGATCTGGAAACCTATTCTGGAATGCATTAAAATACATTAGGGCTGAGTCAATATAATTAATCTTCTCCTCAATGCAATTATATGGAACTTACAAGAAAGACATTTCTAAAAAGGTTTCCATCTTTTGTGTTAAGGCTGGAACAAACAAACAAACTTTAAAAGGAAGCCCTGTGGCTCACTACATTCCCATATATGTTCATCTTTGATACACCCAGATTCTATTGTCCTTGAGGAATCCTCCATATTGTCCTGAAGCACCCTTCGGGACAATACCACACTCTCTCTCATCAGCAGCAAAGTCTGTGTGTAGGTGTATGGCCAGGCACATGGACTCTTTCACAGCTATGTATCAAAGATCCTTGAGAAGTATTTAGGGCTTTAAAAGGAGCATAAACTTAAGATCATTCAGAAAACTTAAAAACTCTAATTCTTCTAGCTATTCCCTCATTAATTTCAAAATTAATAAGCTTTTTCTCCAACAATTTTTCTGCTCACTAAAATTTTACACCCAAATTAATTTCTTAACTTATTAACATCTCGATCAGTACGTATTTCTGGTGAATTCTCATTTTGCAATTATTCTGTGATATTTCTTAGGAACCAGATCCAGATTTTGAATTTGATTTGGCTGTACAATTCAGAACTGATCTTGTGTTTTTCCTAGAACATCTTGAAATAAATTCACATATATAATCTGCAGACTTCTCATACACTGTATGAGAAAGCTGAGTATTGGATGCACAGAAGTCATTCCCCAGTAAATGTAATTGAGGAGATGCCTATTTGTAATCTTCACTGCAAAATCTAGTTTTTGTATTTGCTGTCACTTATTTATTTCTCTCTAATTATGCATTAGGTATTATAAAATACATATCATGTCTTCTCCATAGTTTGATTGAAATTAATTTAAAGCGAAAGAGAAAACATGCCACCTTTGTACCCAAAGTGCTGCCATATAAAGTTTTCCTTTCTTTCAGCTTCATTATTCACCCTTAAAATCTCATTCTGTTTGGCTACTCTCTGAATGTGATGTATTTAGGTTTCTAGGACACACTAATCTTTAAAAATTCCCCATTGTTTTATATCGCTGTTTTTATTTCCTTCTCTGACTGACACATTCTCAGCAACTTCCCCACCATATTGGTTTGCTCTTCTTTATTCATCTTTCCTTCTGACTTCTGAGAATGTATCTGCCATATGCTATCTGTCAAGCACTCCTAGTGTAAATTTGCATTTTAACATTTTTATTGGTAGAAATAGTTTTCGTCTCTGCTAATTTCACTGTGGACCTTATTGTACTGTAAATTCAGTTAAGCATTTGAGATGCCAAGATTCTTTGTATGAATGTCATGTAATTATTAATTAAATATAATGACGGAAATAAAATAACTTTTAACCACCTGACATCAGTTAATCATCTTCTTTCCATATAATTTTATCTTTTCTTTGCTGTGAGAGCCTGAGTTTATTAAAGGTAGAGGGTTGTTTTCCCTTATGGCATGGTAATTTGTGTTTCTATTAGGATGAATAGGTAGATGATTTAGACTGATGAATAATTTACCATCTTGTTCATCACTTATTTAGTGCTTTATAGTAATATAAGCCTTGACTTTTGAACCTGCTGATCAGAAGTATACTAGCTGCTAGGTTTTGTTTGTAGCATATACAGTTTGTGGCTACCTAGGTGAAGACTTTTTTTGAACAAAATTCTTCTAATTATCAGTGAGTTATGAAGACAAATTCCCATTTGTAAAGAGTGATTACATACTGATCTTTATTTAGATAGCTAATATAAAAAATGAATCACACGATTGTTTGTTCACCATTAAAATTCTAATGCACTACTATATTTCCTTTTTTTTTTTTATGTTGTTCCTTAGCTGAAGTGATCAGGAGGATTATCAGTGGACATGATAGTGAACACCTGAATAATTAGAAATTGCATCAAGATAATGATCAGCAACCCTCGTTAAGCAGACTTCAGTCCTTCTGATGCTACCTGTAGCTAAATGGATAATTTAGAGATGAAGAATTATGGACTCCACAATTATCCCCAGGCACTAATAATCCTTATCAGCATTTTCTGTTCAGTCTCCAGATTCAGCTTCTCTCAGAGTAACAGAAAACTATGAACAGGCTTTCTCAATACAATTATAGATTATCAAGACCTATTTCATCAGGTATCAATTATACATCCATTTCAAAATTCAAGCATTGTTATTTTCCAGGAGACATACTATTTGACATATGTATACTATTATGCATCTACTTTAAAAAATTTGGATCAATCTGACCAAACATTTTAATTAATTTCTTATATCCAAGACAGAAAGCTACAAAAATATCATGGGCATCTCTGGGAATTTCCTATTTCCTTCTTGTCCCCTCTGTAAGGAAAGCTGATGAAAAGAGGGACAGTCGCCAATAAAGAAAAGACACGGGAATTTCTCAGTTAAATACAAATTCAAATTTAGGGTCATTTTTTACATGCACATAATGAAGAAAAGATGCTGTCCATAAGTATACTTGAGGTATTACAATTTTATTCTTTTTTTGTTGTTTCATATGACAAAAAAATAGCAGTAATCTGGCCTGGAAGTACATTTGCTCATTGTGAATGGAAAAGTTAGGGATGTACTAATATTTTGGATCCATTTGCAGCAGATCGATCTTCTTTCCCCTTTGATTCAGCAGGAAAATCATCTTAAGTTCTTTATTAAACCACAGACACACCACTTGGGTTAGTGTACTAATAAATGCAAAGAATTATGCACATATTTATTTTAAATGCACCTCTATTTAAAAAGAAATGATTTTTTTTTTTTTTTTTTTTTTTTTTTTTTTTTTAAGAACCATGCATGGTTGGACTGGATGATCTTATAGGTCTTTTCCAACCTTAGTGATTCTGTGATTCTGTGATTAAGTGGCAATGCTAAGCAGTACAGTATAAAGTATGAGAAGGATATGAAGATAACATTTGACAATATCTGTGGAAGGGAGAAATAGGACCCTAGAAAAATGCCTAGTACAAACGTGACAGAAGATTTCAACCATCAGAGACTGAAAATAACAACGTGAAAGCATTTTATTTCATGTGCATATATTTTCCCTTTAACTTGTTACACTGTTAACATTTACAGTTTAGCATGTATATTGTGTGAGATCTGAAGGCTGAAAATATACTACATTTAATAAAATAAAAAAGGAATAATGAAAATCATATCAAGTAAAACAATGGCCAAAATCTCTACAAATTCAATCAATCTGTCTGACCACAGCAGACATTCAATTAGTCAATAGCAATTTGTTTGGTGAACGTGCAACAATGTCTGATGACATTGAAGACTCATAGAGCTCAGTTATATTTATGCATTTAGTTATAGCTGTTTCATGGTTTACAGTTTGATTTTGTACATGCTCACAGACTTGCCTACTTTTAATGAGAATCTAGTCAAGTTGCATCTTTTTGTCTTCTGAAAAATGTTTTCAGACAATTACTAGGAGCTGGTGGGAGGCCCCCTATGACATCCATAAACTTGGTAACTTTGGATTCAGTTGCAATGGTTTACATCATCAGAAAAGGAAAATGCATTTCCTGCTATGGAAATATGTGTCAGAAATACATGCTTTGAAAACTTATCAGCATTAGAGATGCAAGTACGTAGTGCTCACCCTGCCATCACCTTGTTTCTAAACAGAGAACTGCCCTAGCCACTACACTACACTGGTACCTGAACTTGTCAAGCAGTTTTTAAAGCTGATTTCAATATTTCTATGGGTGTAGCAATTGGACAGATCAATACAACGGGAAAGACATTACAACAAAGGTGTGATGATGGAAGGACCAGCACAATAGAAAGGTGCTATAAAGGAAGGGAAGAGGACTACTCACCTGTATCAGAAATTTCTAAATTTGCAGAGGGAAGCTTCCCCAAGGAAGGATCTCCAGAAAGAGATCCTTCCCTAGTGGCAGTCAGCCCTTAAATGAGGTCTAAGAGAGGTGGAGCCAGGCTCCACCCCTTCCAGTCACACAGGTGAATTGCCTTCACCTGTGCTCCCAGGGCTGACCAGGTCCTTTCCGCAGGTGATCAATCAGTGGTTCAGGCCATGACTCGACAGTTTCCATACAATGGGCAATCACCAAGTTGCGCAGTTTTATTCTAAGTGTAAACTGTAATTAATACTGAGTATGCTCCACAGTGCTACATTTATTTGCAATAGGAAACACTTAGCATCAGATGGAAGTAGCTAGGCTGCTCTTAAATGCATAGAAGTACTTAAGACACTTCTACTTCAATGGTCCACTGAAATGAATAAAATCTCTGACATCGTCTGTCTTGAAGATAGGAATGAATATGAATGAGTATATATGTCTTTTGGGAGCAGCTGGCTAATTTTTAAAATAGTAGGCAAAGAAGGCTCATTTCTGTGGCACAATTTCAAAAACTTTCTTTCAAAAACAGTATGTCTTTGCATAAAAAGTGCCTGAGAAACAAGTTATTCAACAGGTCTTATTTGTGTCATATGCAATACATCTGATGTGAGTGAGCTGAGTGACTGAGTTGATTGGGAAGTTATTAGCATCCTAAAATTAACGTGCCTAGCACTTTATGTGAATGCTTTATTCAGCTGTGACTTACCCAGTGCACTTACACTTCTGGATGTGATAGATTTTCATGAAATATTTATATTACTTCTTTAATGATTTCTATTTGAAAACATTCATTATTTTAAAAAAAAGTAAATATAATATTGACGGTTGGACTAGATGATCTTGAAGGTCCTTTCCAACTTTGTGATTCTATGATTCTATAATGTAAATGTACATAATCTTTTCCCCAAATCTCATTTTCCAGTAATGCGATGGAAACAAAGTAATTCCTGAGACATAATGTTCTTGACTTCTAATCTTAGAGATGAATCATTGTCCACTCCAAGGAAGTGATACTGATAGCATCGATATCAGCCTCAAAAGTACCTCTTATGGGAAGAAATCTTCTATAAACCTAAGAAATAAAAAGAAAAAAAGGAATAAAATATGGAAGTAATAGAATTACTTAGAAATTAGACAGTTGATGTTTTGTTCAGATCAGATAGTAAGTGGGATTAAAATCTTTTTTTATATATATAATGCCTATTAAATACTGACTACACTGTGGTACTAAAGCAGAGACAGAAAAGAAGTTCCTTTCTAAGATTTCATTTCAGAATATAGTTTTTCTGTGCTCACCTCTGATCACAAAATCATAAAATCATAGAATGGCTTGGGTTGGAAGGGACCTCAAGGATCGTCAAACTCCAGACCCCCTGCCACAGGCAAGGCCACCAATCTCCATATCTAATACTAGACCAGGCTGCCCAGGGCTCCATCCAACCTGGCCTTGAGCACCTCCAGGGACAGGGCATCCATAACCTCTCTGGACAGCCTGTTCCAGCACCTTACCACTTTCATAGTGAAGAACTTCCCTCTGATATCCAACCTGAATCTTCCCTCCTTCAACTGAAAACCATTTTCCCTTGTCCTGACATTATCTACTGTTTCAAAGAGTTGACTCCCCTCCTGTTTATAGGCTCCCTTTAGGTACTGAAAGGCTGCAATGAGGTCACCCCGCAGCCCTCTCTTCTCCAGGCTGAACAAACTCAGCTCCCTCAGCCTGTCTTCGTAGGGAGGTGCTCCAGCCTTCTAATCATCTCTGTGGCCCTCCTCTGGACACTCTCCAACAGCTCCCTGTCTTTCTTGTATTGGGGGCCCCAGACCTGGATGCAATACTCCAGATGGGGCCTCACAAAGGCAGAGTAGAGAGGGACAATCACCTCCCTGTCCCTGCTGGCCACCCCCTTTCTGATGGAGCCCAGGATACCATTTGCTTTCCGAGCTGCAAGAGCACACTGCTGGCTCATGTTCAGTTTTTCATTCATGAGGACCCCCAGGTCCTTCTCTGCAGGGCTACTCTCAAGGACTGCTCCTTCCAGTCTGTATATATGCCTGGGACTACTCTGACCCAAGTGCAAAACCTTGCACTTTGCTGTGTTGAACCTCATTAAATTCACCTGGGCCCACCTATCAAGTCTGTTGACATCCTAAATATATAATAGCTGACAGAAATCCCTACAATATCTAAACATTGCATTTTCTAATGACATATACACAAGTAAGATAAAACTTAGAAACACATGTAAATGGTACTGTAAGAGCAATTGATGGCCATTGATTCTTAGTTTCCACTAATTTTCAATGAGATACAGATAATTCAGTGCTCAGGTAATGTCTGAAAGCTTTTCTTAGATGTGTTTTGCCAATAAAAGCTTTTACAAACTACACACGGTAATCCTAAATTTTCCTGATATTTAAGTAAATACATTATCTTTCTCTTCAGTAAAATTACATCTACTAACAGAGATAGTACATTTAGCCCTAAGAAATCATGCTGCATTGTTGGGAAGGAATGAAAAAAGTGGAATCAGTCTCTTCTTGGTAGCATAAAACAAGTCTATGGGCAGAAATTAAAAACCACAACATTCCACCTGAATACAAGAATATAACTTTTTTACTGTGAGAGAAAAAGGTTTCCCGAGGAGACTGTGTAGTCTTCATATGTGCAAAAACTCAAAACTTTACTTAACATGATACTGAGCCAGCTGTACTTGTTGACCCTGCTTGAGCATGAGGTTTTGACTAGATGATCTCAAGAAGTCCCTTCAAAACTCAGTGGTTCTCTGATTTTGTGATTCTCTGAATCTCTACAAACAGATTTCCAGCTATTTTTTCCTTTAGATCAAATCAGTTACTTATGAAGATGTCATGAATCTGTGTGAAGAGCTCCACTAGATTTAAGATATATGACATCCACGAGGTATACTCTATCTAGAAGGTCTGTTGCCCTGTCACAGAAGGAAATTAAATTGACCTGACCCTTGTTATTGACAAATTCATTTTAGCTGCTACTCATTTCCTTGTTCACTTCCAGAGACTCACAAATATTTTTTTTTTATCATTTATAGTACTGAAAATTGGCTGACCTATAATTTCTTCCTTTCCTCTTTAAAAAAAACATTCTGCTGCTGCCTGTGAGATCGCAAAGATAGCCTATAAGGCTTCTGACCACTCACAAGCATTTTCTTACATATCCTAGGCTAAAATTCACCTAGCCTTCTTGATCTGAAAGTCTCTTACCTAAGCAACAAGTATATAACATAATATTTACTGAAGACTATTAGATGTTTATTGTGGGAATTCACTGTAGAAGTCAATTGATCAAAAGTGACCATTTTCTTAAAGACAAATTTAAAAAACAAACAAACAACAACAACAAAAAAATGAATTGGACATTAAACATATCCCTGGCATCATTTTTAGATAATATACCTTCCCCGCTAACTGCCTCCATTAACTTATCCTCAGCAAATGTACTAATACTCCATTTTGTCTTTGTATTCTTCTGCTCCACATTCACATTTCCCTTAACCTACTTTCCATTCCCCGTATCTTATTTTTTAAATATGTTCCTTTTCTGAAGTGAAAGAAGAACTCATGATGTAGTCCAGTTCATCTCTCAGAATTTTATTTTTCTGTGTTGAGATAGTGTGAACTTGTGACCTTAATATCATTTCTGTATGTATTTGTAGAACCTGCCAGTTCTCTTCTAAGCTTCCAACTGAGAGCTGCCAATTTTCTGAGTTTATTGAAGTCTGCCTGCCTGAAATCTACTGTTTTTTTTTTTTTAAACATTATTATTTCTTCTTGTCTTAAGGATTGTCACCTCTACTATTTCATAACCACTTTTACTCAAGCTTTCTTCATGTGTTTATCTGGTTCTTTCTTGTTAGTTAGAACACAATGGAAGTACTTAACTTAGCATTAACTATATGCTGAACACGTGTGCATTTTCTGTGTGCAAAGGTAATCTCAGATTTTACAGAGAAGTGTAATGATATACATGCAATCAACATAAAATTTTGTCATAATAGGACTATCTACTTACATGAGAGAGATTTACTTCAAAAACATTGTAAAATGTGCATACCTGAGCAATGGTTTATGCAGTTAATTCCTGATTTTCCTCTTTTTGGATAATTGTCACGTCTGAGTATTATAGGATGACAATGTCTCACTAAAGTTTCAATTGTATGTCTAATTCAACTCATGCAATAGTCCAAGCCAGAAAGCTGCATAAAGATCTGCTTAGCTAGGAACTAAGTAGTTCTTGCCTACAATTAACAACAGTTGCAACTGTACAACATACATTATCTGTAGATCATTCATATACCCTATCCAAAGTGACAAAGGGATGGTATTATTCAAAACACTTAATGGGAACATTTATGACATTGTATTTCATTGCTGCATTGAATATTGTCAGTGTGTGATCAAAGTTAGTTAATAGTTAGTAAGCACAATTATACCATTTGCAGCTGTCCCCAAGAAATGCCCACATGCAGACTAAGAAAAAAAAAAAAAGGAAGGAAGAAAAAAAAATATTTTTGAGCTATTTTTGAGCCTTTGCCAGCTCATTCATTCATGAACAGTGAAAAACAACATGCCAATCTAATCACTGTCTCATTGAAGAATGTCCAGGAGATGGAAAAAAAATATTATTTCATCTTTATCTATTTATTTGCAAAACGGTAAGGCAGATTGTTGGCAAATATGAAAAAGGTTTTGGTCGAACTGTGTATAGAATCAGGTATTCATGATGCAGGTTTTCCCTCTATCTCCTACATAGACAGTAAGTCTAGACAGGGAAATGTGCAAAAAATGAAGTATGAGAGAAGGACAGCTCTATACTTCTGTATTCAATGATGGAAGTATGATGTTAATAGCGATATGTCACTGCATATGAATAAGAAATTAGCAAACCTGGTGGTATTTTTGATTTTTTTGAATCTTTCAATTCCCTTTATCCCCTTCTTTTTTTTAGGGAACATGTTATCTAAGAACAGTAAGACCTATTCTCCACAAAGCACTATGAACTCAAAAAGATTGTGTACAGTGAAAGTGGAAAAAATACATGAAATAAATGAAGTGAAATAGCAATGGAAGTCGGTAAAATATTCTACCAGATTTAGAGGTAATAGCTATCTTGAAAAATTTTCTAAGAGTCACTCCCAAAACTTTTATAGTATAAATTCAAAAGGAGTTGAAATCTATTTTACTGGAGTCAGTTAAGTTCTCTTTTAAGAAGAAATTTCCAAGATCACTCACAAAGTATATTAATGTCAGTATGTATGGCAAAAAGGATCTTCAATAAGAGCTGTCATTGTACATACATGAAGAGGATGATGATGTTTGTTAAAATATAATTCTTACTGTCTTCTTATTAGAAATATTATAATACAGGGCTCTAATGATTAGCATTCCAGTAGTCACTACTTAAAAACATTTAACTGTAATCTTCTTTAGAGAACAATTTAATCATCTTTGTCATATGTCTGAAAGGATGACGAATAAGTACCTAAGTCCAGAAGGGGTCATGAGCTGGAAATATGCTGTGCATATATGAGTATACATTCTCTGTAGGACTAAGTTCAAAATAAAACAGATTTCAGATGCACCATCTTCCACCTTCCCTGACTAGCTGTGGCATTTTATTTAATCCATGGCAATTTCCCCTCAGTAATGCATAATTCTCCCAGCTAACATAGAGAAAACCATGCATTATATGCGGTTTTAGTAAATCTACAGTAAATGCATGTAGGTGAACTGGAACAGTTCATGCCCTAACTAGCTAAACCACTTTGATAGCAATTCATTTTCAGACACTTCATCAGTGCAGTAGAAAACGATGTGCTGCATAACATTCCAAGAATTAGAAATCTCATGCAGTTGAGATTCCAAAAAGCAATCAGCTATTTGAAGTGCTCTTCATCTGGCATTTGTTTGTCTTATTTTAAGGACAGTAATCATAAAAAATCCTTTTAGGTATCTGTAAGCAGTCTATATAAAAATGTTTTGTGTATTTTTGTGTTTCTTAATTTTGGATACTACAAATGCTGAACTAACAATTAGTTGGCCTCACATACAATCAGCGTTATGCTGTCCAGATTAATTGATCTCACAGATTATCTTCAGTCTTAGTCATAAAATGATAGGCCTGATCCAAAAATCTGGAATGCCTGAGCTGAAAACAACGCTAAAGAAAACTGTCCGCTGTTTGTATAATTTCCTGCTGGCCAAGAACATATATTTGTACAGTATATCAATGGCGTGAATAAAACTCCTGTGTCCACTCCGGGAGTTTTGATTTTATTTCTTTAATGTCTTTAAATCTCCTCTTGAAAGAGAAAAGGGAAATTTTTTTATCAAGGCTGTCATTGTGTTAATCAAGCAATAGTGATAGAACCAGAAGGAAGGGATGAGGAACATGGTTAGAGCTTCAGATCAGTTTCCAGAATTTTTTTGTTTACTGCCTGCTGTAAAATTTGGCAAATCACTTCAATTTTTTCTTTCTCCCCACCTTCTTTGTTTTCCTTCCTCTATCCCCATGACTTTGTTCTACATGTGACCACATGCTTCAGCAAGGAAAGATATGTCCAGAATAGCTGAAAGGACAGGGTTAGATAAGTTTTCACTTCTTCACTAAATTTAATTTTTAAATACACGTATAACTGATTTTTTTATTCCTTTGTTTAAGATAGGATAATGGGAGAGATGGTGTAGACGGTATTTTATTAATAGTATTCTCAGCTCTCCTGTACAAAGGCTGGATTTTTGACAAAATCATATATAGCAGTATGTTCATCACCTAATTCACTTAAAATGGTGAGATAGCACTGCTAATCCCGGAAACCATTGTTTACTGGTTTTGGTATATTTGACAATGAAAAATGCTCTGACAATAAGCAATGCAGTTATTGCTAAATGCATCCAAGGGTGTGGAAAGCACTTGTCAAGGAAAACAAATTGTATAGATGTAAGACATTACTCTGATAACTACTTTTATTGAAGAATGTAACAATGAAAAAACTGTTGTAAAATATAATTTTCTGTTTCAACTTCACTGACTGAGAATTGCATTTCATTTTCAGAGAAAAGGCAATTTCTTACATGTTATACAATTTTTACCCTTGAAAACTGTTATTTGCAATATCCAGGATGAAAATCTATTTTTAGTATCCAGGGAGCATGCAAGAACATGTTTTCATATATGGACTAAAATGAGGATGCCACATGGGTGACAGTATGTAAAAAATGTCAGTTCTGTAACACAATTCAACTTCTTTTGACTGAGAAAAGACAATCAGAAAATACTATTCCTTCTACAAGAAAATTATACATTTTCTACAAAAAAAAAAAAAGTGAAAAAAGAATTTTAAATGGTGTCTTCATTTAAATGTGCCCTTTCACTGAATTAGTAAAACAAACTAATTAAAGATAGGTGATCCCTTACTTGCTAGAGTTCTCAAGAGGAATATGAAGGGCTCTTATCCTCTCGTTTAATACCTGTATGAATCCTTCTTTGTTCTTTCTGGCTCAAAGCTTGCTTCCTGAGGTATTCCTTGTGATAAGACTCTAGGAGATGAGAGGTGGGTGTTGCTGTATGGCAATCAACATCACTATCTGGACAATTTTACATTTGAAAGCATTTCTTTGGAGCTGTTTGCCTTTGGAAGGGAGTGCTCAGGACTGTTTACTGGACAGTTTACTGGTGGAAGATCTGTCCTGTGACCAGATAACTCCTGTCTGCTATGGAAGATTATGGGGTGATACCACTGTATCCTGTGAAGACAAGATACAAGTTGGAGCCTCCATACTCCCTCTTATCTGCTGGCAAGGCCTGGAAGATGGGAATAAAAGGAGTTCCTGCTGAGATCCAAAAGCCAGAAGCTGTCACTCCAAAAAGAGCTGACTCAACCACTTTGGACTTATAAATACTGCCATTGGAAATCATCATGGTATTCAGTGTTCGGTGTTCAGTGTTCAGATAGTCACCTTCATCGTCAACGGAACAATGCCCAATGACCCACCTCTACTGAAGACTGAACTACAAACCTCGCTGGACCCTTGGTGGTGACTATCTCCCTCTTGCTTCCTATAAAGACTCCTTGCTTCTATTTCCTATCTTTCCTATCGCCCGCCTTCCCTTCCCCATCACCCTAATTCGTCATAGTGTCCGCCTTCCCCTTCACCATCTCCCTGACTAAGATTTGTAATAAACTGGTTGGACCAACATTTGAACCGTTGTTTCTTAATCTCACGTCGGGTATACGTACATTAAAAGAACCTCATCTCCCTCCTGTAAATTGGAGCGAGACAATACCACAGCAGCTTGTCTGTAAATTTTTGTAATGTTATATTAGTGCTGGAAAAGAAAATGAACTTCACAAGCCTAACCCATGTACATCAAGTGCATGGAATTTTCCATGTCCCAGATTGGAAATCATCAGACTAACGAAGGACAGGCTCTGCCTGTCAAAGTGTGAAAGTATTTTAACATCCAGCAGTATTGCACTGCATAATTTTACACTAATTTTAGGAATAAAAAATTCTTCCTCTGAGGGAAGCATTTTAAGGATCAAGTTTGGTCAGTGAAACACCTTAGCCCTTATCATATTATGAACAGGCTTCTCAAGGGGATCTACCGAATTCAACACAATTGTTTCTGCTCTCTAGTGACACACACTGGGACTCTGTGTGCTGCAGGAAAACATCAGAGAACTGCCACCATTGAAGAAGACGCCCAAGCCCTCAGGAATGCTATTGTGTTAGCTTTTCCTTGCATGTACCTCTCTAGCTTTGATCAATACTGTTGTGCTTCTTATGCTGAGAACTTAGCTTTTATGGACATCTGCAATATCTAATGGCTTCCTGACAGACCACAAATATATTTGTGAATGTGTATGTGCATATGTGTAGAGTAAGTGGTAATGAGAAACTCAGAACAATATTTTTGGTCTTGATAGTACAGATCCAAAAAACTGGCTGGCAACTGAGCTCTATTCAGTGAGTCTCTGTCTAAAGATTGGAGTCCAGATTTCCTGTGTAATTATATTTGCCTGTTGGATCAGGAATGCAAAGGAACTGAAAATGATTACATGTCATATAATAACAATCTGTCCAAATAAGTAGTGCAGCTCCTAAGCTATGACTGTGCAAGATGTTTACACAGCAGTAAATTCAAATGGAGAATAGAAGGTGATATTTTAGATGATTACTGTTCAGTGGTGCACAATGGTGCATCTGTATCTGGATGGAGCTAGCACCCACAGCTCACATACAGATTCTCCCATTCTCACAATGACATTTTTTTATCTCTCCCTAAGCAGAATCATCTTCTGGAAATGATCCCATTTCACTCTTCACCCTACAATTCTCTTAACTGTTCACAGTTTCCTGATTGAAAGGTTTGAATCCCCTAGAATCACATTTACTTTCCACCACCCTCTGACCTACAAAAAAACCACCATACTCTTGTAGGTCTTTCTTTGTACTACTAAAAAAAATGATTAGGGATGTGCACAAACTACTTTCTCTCCCCTCTATTTGAGTTACAGAGAAAGCAAGCTGCTAGGATTCCTGCATTAGTAATAAATATATTCTTATGGAAATATGTTTTGAGTTCATAATGAGAATTGTCTGCCATTATGCAAATCCTTTCTTACATGCTTGCATGTTTGAGCTTTCTTTATACTGTACTTATGTAGCTACTAAACAAACAGCTTTCTATCCATCTATAAAATTTACCTTCAGTTTCCGCTTTGTTTTTGTTTCTATGGAAACAGGGATGTTTTTAAGGAGGTAGAAAGAAATGCAGGTCATCACAAAGCCATTCCTCAAGACAGACATCTTGAGATATTCTAGTCTCGTTCAAGAATTCTCACCTTGAAACTCACTATGAAATATCTTTTCTCTGTGAAGTCCTGGGAGGTCTTCTTTTTGCATTCTTACATTCATACAGACATTGACATGACACCTTAGAGTTGTAATCTAAGTAGTCAATGACACATGAGTATAAATTACATGAAAACCTTTAAAATTCAATGTTATTTACGTGCTCCTAGTCATAAGAGAAGAGCCACATGGGCTTCAGTGAGGTGCCAGAGCGAATGGAAGCTGAGCACTAGGTTGCTCATTGCTGCAACTCCCCAGGTTCAGTTCACCCAAACTGCCAAGTGGAATGTGAAATCTGGATTTAGCAGCCTAATTTCTTCACCTCAATGTATATATATATAAATTTCTATATGCATATATAAATATATATATATATATATATATATAAACGTAATGCTGTTCACATGAGATGTTCAATATCTGTTCCATTGTTACCCTGACCAGGGAGCTGCTGGAGAATGCTTCTCTCACTGATTAATTCCAATTGAAGGTAGGGCATCAGGAAAGAGAAGGTATGGAACAAATGACGAGAGATAATACATCTTCACTAATCACATCATACAGTCCATGTTTGTTTAAGCTGCATCTGAAGTCTGTTATTCTTTCCTGAAAGATAGAAAGCTGTGGTGAGTTTCATATCTTGAATGTGTACTAAAAATGCCAGTATTATGATCATTTCCTGGGAGAGAGAGATATGATTGCACTCCAAATACTTAGACAAAATTGGTTTTCAATAGTATTGAATTAGACAATTTTGTGACACTAAGATTCATAGAAGCAAGGGTATTCTGCCATTTTTACTATTCCAAGATACAAGAAGATCAAGACTTTCGATGTTTAAGGGTTTAAACCTGAGAATATTCAAACCTTTATTTCTTTTCTGTATTCTCTATTCCTAATAATGAAAGGTAATAATGATAGGAAAATTACAAATAATGGTAGAAAAAATATGCAGAGAAAAATTTGTGTTGGGAATGACTTACCTTAGTTTAACTGTAGCAGCTTCTGCCTCAGTTTTTCTCCTTGGTGCCCAATCATAGGTTTACATTTCAGCACCAGTGAGATTTCAACTGCTCATGAAGCGGTTGCTGACAGTTTAAAAGTTACAATATTGACATTAGTTTTAGGATTCCTTCATATAACCGCATGTTATATATATACAAATATATAAAAAAAAGCCTATGGAGAACTCATTTCTATATTGCACAGGATGGGAATTTCTCTCAGTTACTTGGTAAGAAATAAAAACCTTGGGACAAGGTAGGAGAATGAGCAGGACGCAAGAACGGAGGTTATATTGTATATAGCTATAAGGGAGACCTTGAAGACGAAGATTCATGGCCAGAGCCTTTGCATGCATTAGCAGAGAAGAAACAAATGCCTTCTGGGTAGCAAATTTGGCAGCAAGCGATTTCAGAGAAGGGGAAAGAAAATACCCTGTTTTAAAAGATGTTCCTAAGATAAGTTTTAAGGACTAATCTTGGATATTGTAATAGACAGATAAGTGAAAAATGCAGTATGCAGTTTAATTGAGGGGGAAAAAAAAGGATACGACATGAAGAGGTCAGAGAAAAATACAGACAAAACTGTAATGCATCTGAATGAAACTATGATAAGATTTCATGTGAGTTAAGATTCAGAGAAGGATATCTTATTCAGAAGTGTATTCAGAATAATCTGTGTTTTCAGAATAAAAAATATTTATTTTCACAATATTTGTTCATTTTGCCATCCTGAGCCATTCTCTTTGATTTTGTCTGTATTGAAAGAAAATGAGCTGCTGTTACCTGATTTGCTGAGCTGATTCTAATTTCCTGCTCTAAATCTGTTAAGTGGATTTTAATTAACTCAGAGTTTGTTTATTTCTTTTCCATGTAAAATAGTCCAGTTAAACTGAACTAAACAGATAGAATGCTTTTTTTTTTTTTTTTTTTTTTTTTTTTTTTTTTTTTTATCTAACCTCCCCTTTTTCTATTTTTTTTTTTTTTTTTTTTTTTTTTTTTTTTTTTTTTTTCAGGAAGACCTCTCCTATTACAATTATCTCTGCTTACTTTGGTTTTCCATCACTTACCAGAGCCATCTGTTGAGTTAGAGCTGAGCAGACATACTCAACACCTCACTTATCAAGCAGTGCTTTCAGGTAGGCTTCATAGCATGATGATAAACAGTGCTGTTTAGAAAATGAAGCTGTCTGCAAAGTTAATGTATGTTTCATTGTAGGCATGCAATGTTATGGTACAAATGACCTAGCATTGCTGGTAAAGAAAGGATAGTCTTGTCTTTGAAGAAGATGAGTTATGACTGAAGAACAGGATTCGTTCTGACTGATGTCATTCCTTTGAATCTACTTACACCAGTGTGAGCTATTTTTGTTTTATGGGCAACTTTTATCCTGTCTAGGGTGTTTGTCTGCAATTTCTCCAGCATCCCTACTCTTGACTGGTGCCAGAGGGAGTTCTGTCTTGAACATTTGCAGATTTGCAAACTATTAGCAGTCCTGACTGATACCAAATGTAAGTGGACATTTTTTGCTGCTAATTCTTCCGTGTTCTGTTCCCTCTCAGTAAAAAAGTACAATACCCAGTCATTTTTCAGCACTTTGCAAAAGCAAACTTATTGCTATTTCAGAGGTGTTCAGACATTATAGAGACAAGAATGACAGCAAAACCCAGGAGATTTACTAATTCTCTCTTCAGAGTGGACTTTAATGGTGTGCAGCAGAAACTGACTTTGAATGATGAGTGAAAACCAAAGTATTAAATAGTTAGTTGTTCATTAAGATCTGTCCATTTTGCACTGAATAAGAGAGAAAGCATCTGTAAAAACCAAACAAACCAACAATCAGTAGATGATAATGTAATTAGAGTGGCCAGAATTTGACCTGACATGTGAATTGAAAAAAGCAATTAAGTTTTTGCAGCCAGGGCTAATAACAGTATTTCTTAATACTAGTGTACTTAATTTTGACTACAAAGTCAAAACTGCTCTCTGAAGAAGTGTTTTTTATTAGTTTAGGGAGATTCTTTTGTTTCAGTTTAAGCTGTGGAAATTATGATTGCCAAGCCATGAATGTAAGAAGAAAGTTGAAAAATCATCAAGCAAACGTAGTAGAGAAAAATAAATCAGGAATGTCAACTCTGTCTTACACTTTAAACAGAAAGAAACAATCAGCAATATTTAGATGCAACAATTTCGCCTTTTTAAAAAGTCTGAGTAAGGAATGATAGCACAACAGGATGAACTGGAGCATGTAAGATTGAGGCCAAGGATGTCAGATGTATTCACAATATGTATTTTCTATTAACTTTCTTTTCTGCAGTGCTATTTCAATACTGACAAAGTCTAAGAAAGCTATGTGATGGTATTTTCCATGTGGTTAATTTATTTCAGACAGTGAAAACATTAGAACTGGAAATCCTTTAATGTTTCATTAGGAACTTCATTTGGAGCCTGAGACATATCTTTAGTCTTGATTCTGTATAATTGTGCTGCTAGTTTTCTGATTTCTGTAGACTAAGTTCCTTTATACTTCTAAAGGCTGAAAAGAATGTGTCATTTATAGAAGGTGATACTTCTATGAGCATATGCTGTGACATTAAAAACATTCAATTGTTGCAAATAGATAAATAAGATATACTGTAAAAGCCAAGATCTCACAGGAGTTGTTTTGCACATCTTCGAACCTATCAAGAAATTCACATTTTCCAGCAATAGTACCACCATGAATATATTTAAACACCTAAAATTTATCAGTTAAAATCCTCACTAATGGAACTATCACAGTACTTTTCAAAGCTATAATGTGAAAATAAGATATTCAGGGGAAAAACAGATAAAAGTTATTGAATCCTTAAGATGTATGTTTGACAACATAGAAGTACCTTTATAATTTAATTTAGAGCATAAATTACACTGCATTACTGAAATGGAAATTCAAGTAAATTTAATTACCTATGTCAGTTCTCTTTTATTTCACAGCTCTAATACATAGGTTGTTCAGCCCTGAATGCTCCGAATCCAGGTGTCAAAACTGAAGAACACATGGTTTAGCTCTTAGGCACAGGGGCATAGGAATAGTAGAAAGGAGGCAATACAAGTTATTAATGAAGAGTATTACTGAATAAATGTTTACCTATGATAACAGTAGACAGAATACAGTCTTCCTGCTTTCAGTCATTGTAATTGCATTTGGATTCTACAGTAATCATCACTAATTGCTTTTCAATCCACTTTGGAAAAGTGGGGAAGAGGAATTGTGATGTAGGTCATCATTTGGTATCCACAAGAATGCAGGAAGTATAGAAAGAGGCTTTGATCGAAGAATGGCAGATTATTTTGCCTGCTTATGCTTGCAGACACTTGGGGCACCTTGGCTTTTCTGTGGGAATGGAAAGTCTCAGCAGACTGCAACTGCCAAAAGCCATTCTACTTTACTGCTTCCACTCTTGTTGCTGCTGGGGAATGGTGTCAGAAGCGCCCTAGAAGAGCTGATGAGAGCTTGAGTCTATTGTGAGCACCATGAACACTTAAAAACTATCTACTGTGTAAAAGCCTAATTTCCCTAGACCACTGGTTTTATTTTTATTTTTCTTGTTTATGGTTTTTTTTGCAAAGCATTGTGTATCTCCGTCTCAGAAAACACGTAGAAATTAAAATACAAAGTAGCGCTTGAAGGTAGCTGAGATCATAAACTTCGAACAAAACATTTGATGCTAACTCAGAATTACTAGCACACACTCCATTCATAATACATGCTTGTTTATTTTTGGTCATGCTCATTCCGAATTTTAACCATTAAAACATTGTTATTTACTTGAATAGTAGTTCTCCTTTAGGTTTGATTCCAAGACATTACAAGTAGTTAAGTTAGGGCAAAATAGATAAAAGCCTGGAGTTTATAACTTGCTGATCAGATTTCAAGAAACTTCACATACTAGCGTAGCCATATGCCTACCGTGTAATCAGGAGTTCTTAAATGAAAATGATCTCTAGTACCTTATAAGACAATGAAATGAGTAGGAGATCTAGATACAAGATCTCCATGCAAACTAAGCTTCTAGAATGCTTCATTGTGTTCTCTAAATGTTAAAAAAAAAAAAAAAAAAAAGATGGCTATAGATGTTAGTTTATTGAATTTTATTGCAGACAAGATAACTGTAATTACCAACCACTGTCACATTTTTAATATCTCTGTTATAGATATTCAAACAAGGACAGATTTTTCTAAGATGTATTTGCTCATCTTATATGACCACGACTGTAGATAAAAATGTTATAAACATGCTTTTGCCTATGATGTCTTCAGCACGTATTTCAGGTGAATATGCTACAAATACCTGTCCAGTGATAAGGATCACTACACTGTATTAAGATAGTTTCCCTGAGAAATATTAATAGCTTTCTCATTAGGCATAGGAAGTTTATTTGCTGGAAACATGCTGCCACATTTGACCATCTATCACTTTTCTTGTGCTGGCTGTAGTCATTAGTTATCACACAGAAAATTTTTAAGTTATCTCATTTTATAACGACTACTGAAGATTTACAGAATAGTTGGTGATAACAATTATAATTCTGTTACAAGTGCAATAAGGCAATATTATACTCTGAAGAAATGTGTTATGATTGAGTTTTGCTATATAATTCCAGTATTTGTATTTATCTCCCAAGCAGAGTAATTAAAATATTTTGATAATAATTCAATGGGAGCAGGAAACATTTTGTATATAAACTCTACTGTGATTGTATTACTGCTATATCATATCTCAAGTCTGATAAAATAGCATTGTAATCAGAGCCATCTTTACTTTTTGATCTTCAAGTCCAGTGGCAGAGCAAACTTTCTCTGAAGCTCTGTTCCCAGATGGACTACACAGGTTATTGCATCTTCCAGAAGGTTGTTACATCAGATCATTCTGATGTAAAGTTCTGGCTCCCATCCTTCTCTTCCTATTCTGTATTCCAATAAAATTTCATATATCCAGATGATATTGTTTTATATCCAAACTGATACAATTTTTTTTCTCTATTCTTTGAGCACCAGAAGAGGCAAAACTCAAAACTTACAAGGTTCCCCATAAGAAAGTCCTAATGCAGTGTTTTCATAGCAAGGAATGTATTGAATGCCTTGAAAATGACAGTAACCACAAAGCCACTAGTAAGTTCCACAAACACATTAAAGTAAACAGGGATAAATTACACTAATGTCTTTCTTCTAATTAGGGCTGTGATTTCTAAAGTGATTTTCTGTTAATACACAGGAAAAGGCCTTCAAGGCTACATCCGTCTTACTAAATTAAACATACCCAATATTGTGTTCTGGCACTGAGACAAGCTGGCATGGAGTAGCCCTCATACACACGTCTGCACAATTCATGGGGTAATGACACTCAGTCTCCTCACTGCGAACAGCCCTGCTCTGTGCTCATTCCTTAATCACACCTGGAATTGTTTTGGAGACAGCCTGGGATGAATCTGTGGCAGCGATCATTTTAATCACTCATTTAACAACATCAGTAGGAGTATAAGGCCATAACAATTTAACAGTAAAAGCAGTATAGTTTCAGTGTCTAGGAATGCTATGCAGCATCACTTTACTTACTAGAACAGAAAAAACCTAACTGAGCAGAGTCTGTGATATTACACTTCTGCTTGTTTGATTTAATCCAAGGGCAATGGTCACTAGGTACAGAATCAGGTCTTTTAGTGGGAGGTGCAGTTAAGAACAGTCCCACAAAGGTAATACTGTAGATATTTTATTAAAATTAAATACAATTGAAAATTCATACAGACAGGGAAGAAAAGGTAGTCTTATATTTCAGGAGTAGCAGTTTCTCAGAAAATAACCATGTATTTTCTCTTTGTTGGCTTATTACCTTTTTATTAGATATGTGTTTTCCACATCATTTCATAATAAAGATGTTAACAAACAGGTGTATTCATTCAAAGTGTTGAAATTTTGAACTATTTTATCCTCTTGAAATAGCAAGTTTTTCCTACTTTCTTCAGCAATATGAAATGTAGTTCAGCAGTTTGAATATGATTACACTTTTTTTCCTTGAATATATGAGCTAAACTGTGTTGCTGATATTTTTTATACCCTTACAATGGGGACAAGACAATATATGAAGTTGTATAAGTAATATCAAATGTCTGGTTTGCTTGCAAACGTGGTATGACAACAACATGGCAAATAAGTTGCCATGAAATTCTGTTGTATATAGATCTGATGATATCTGGGGAGGGGGGGAGGTAGTGTTCTTGCAATAGTATCTTTGCATATTGGCAAAATCTATTTTACTTTTAATACAGTGGTCTATAAGCATTTTCTGATGCTGAACCCACTTACAGATTAATACTACAGTAATATTCCTGTTCTATCACTATGTGATCCCATTACATGTCTAGTTAATTAAATTGCTTTTCTCCCAAAAAGAAACCCAATTAATTTGGGTTTATAATCCGTTGCAGATCTATTTTCAAGTGGGACTAGAGATCCTTTGTTTGGGGAGCTGTCTTCTGAGTTAAACTGTCATGAGATTACAGATATTTTCATCTTTATTTGCCCCTCATACACACTTGTAGTTAGACAATATTGAAACTGAACATTTGTGATCAGCCAACATTGCTATTAAATGTATGGTTTTATTATTAAATGTATGGTTTTATATGTTCTGAAAACTGTGGAAAGATCAGATTCTGTGGTACAGTACCATTTATCACGATGGTCCAGCAAAGGCTCACTTATAATTGGTGATTTCCTTGCAGTATTATTTTCAGGCAATATACATAACTGAAAAGAACTCTAGGCAGAAGTAAACATCTATTTTTTACATCATTGGAGCCTTTTCTTCATGATTCAGTGATTTTTCTTTCCTTTAGAGTGAGAAACATCAAGTGAAATGTATTCTTAAAGTTCTGCTTGGTATCAAAACCTCCAGTTAAAACTTTTTAAAGAGAAAAAAAGGATATAAATCCTCCTTTTGACTAGTCTTCCTAAGGTCACCTATCTTACATGAAAAACCAGCTTATTTGTTGAGGAAGATAACTAACATGTGTTAAACAATCCCGCAGGACTTTGTCCTACAGCTACTGTCCTTGTTTGACTCTCACTGACCTCTAAATGATTTATCAGCCATTGGACTTTGAAGATCAGATGTAATATTAACGTAATTCTTGACATACAATTTCATTAGCATGCTGAATTTTGGCCCCAGTTCTAGACTCTACAATGACAATTTATACAGATTGCTGAGGAGACGCAGAGAGCTATTGATTTCTGCAGGATTCATCAACGCAGTTTTTCTGTTGTGACTCATTTAGAACTGCTCTTAAATTATTTGATAATGCAGTAGTCTTACCTAGTGGTTTCTGTACTTTTTGACTTAAGTATCTCTTTCTTGGAATTGTTTAAGATGAGTCAAGCAGAAAATAGATGACTGAACATGTTCTATGTAAGGGTCATTAAGAAAAAGACCACAATATTAGATTTGATGCCTCTGGCCTCCAACATCTTTTGGAACCAGTTATACCTGCAGGGGGAAAGAGCCCACTAGCACAAATAAAGCAATGAAGAAACCTTTCTGTTATACAGAGAGACAGAGTTTAGGGCTACTATTTAACATCCAGAGTGAAGAATCCACCCAGATACATAGAGAAACATAGCTGTGTATATGAATTGGATATGACTTCACATGAGATACAGCATCATTGCTTTTTGGAAGGGCTTGAACTAGGAAAAAGTACTTACACATTATTTGGTACTTTATCATCCCTGTGCTTTATATAGCAGTTTGATAATGTAAATACCAATAAATACCATTTACTGAGATAATCCAGCATAAAAGAAGGAAAGTAAATGTTATAAAATGCAGGTAGATATGTTCCTACACAAAATAAATATGAAAGGACTAGCAAGAGGCCCTAATTCTGAGATGAGCCATTCCATTCTATAATACTAGGGAAAAAAATAGCCACAAAGAATCACATAATTAATAAATTTGTATTAGGTCATCCACAGAAAAGAATAGGAGCTATGTGACTCACTCCAAAAGTAATGCCTCAGATTTATTTCCATGGAAACTACAAAAGATACAAAGAACAAAATAACACTATTTGACAAAGCAAATTCTCAGCTATGATAGTCATCATCACCATTAGCTATGTGGTTTCACCAGCGATGAACAAGAGCCTGCATGCCATGCTTGTAAGAATCTGCACCAATGGAGGTGAACCACTGTTGCCATTGCCGCTGCTGAAATGCATCACCCACCACCTCACTGTGCTCACCTCCACTGTTTAGTCTCCGTAAACATTCAGCAAGTGTTGATGAATGTCAGTGGGTGCTATTTTTTCAGCAAGAGGGAATTCAATTACACATCTTTTTTTCACGTGAACTTCCGTGTCAGACGTCATTTTGTCAGGCTGCCCCTCTGCTGCCATCTGTCACACGTCAACAAAATGTAACAGAATATTGGTGGGAAGATTCAGCTTCCACTGCCATACCATCAACATGTGCTTCTGATTTTTTGAGCTAGCATAATAACATAGGAGCCATTACATTAGAAGCAGTCCTTTTACATGCTAGTCATGAAATTTACAGACTTTTTTCAGTATTGCTCACTCATTTTGGTGAGGAAACTATTTGCCCTTAGGTTTGCTCACATGTATGAAAGAACTGTGTTTCCACAGAGAGAGTAGTCAGTTTCCCAACTAGCTTTAGCTTTATTCCTTAATGTTCCTTTATGTTTCTTTTCCTTATGTGACTTTTAACTATTTTCTTGCTTAATTCTACTCTTAAGCTACAATGGAAAGGAGAATCTAGCTATCTGAGAAAGACAAAAGACATGTAGAAAAATTATATAGGATCATGACAGAAAAACTATGGGAATATTTATAGCATAACTTGCACTCAGCCTTTTGTTATCATTATCTAAATAAACTTCCAGATAATTTATAGCATCTCATCTACACAAACACTGTGATCAGCATCATTTTTGCTACTTTGCATGTGGCCACTAATGAAAAGAATGACCTGAAAAAGAAAACCTATAAAGTCATCTTTTTTACGGAAACAAACAAACAGACAAAAACAAAACAACATTGGTACATGACACATCTGTTCCTATTAGATCACAGAACCAGGAGAGAACATACCTGGTAGAAACTTGTAGGTAATTACAATGTCTACGTGTGTTCTTTTAAGAGACAGTGCAAGGCAGGAATATCCATTTAACTTACCTTGGAAGTCTCTTCTTCCTTTTCCTGTCCTCCAGACACCAAATACTACATGTCTGAATCCAGGAGGATCAGGGTTAGAAACTTTTTTATTGCATAATTTTTCCTTAAATAAATTCCAGACAATCAAGTTATTGATACTCCTAAATTTTACTTAGTTCAGCTCATTAATGTAGTTACCAATTTAATTAACTGAGTAGCTTAGCCATGTATATTTTATAATATGTAACGGAACAACAACAAAAACTGGCTTATAACATGGAGATCTGAAGTGACTTACTGAGAAGCACTAAATACTAAGAGGTTATGTGAAATACATGGAGTTACTGAAAAAAAATTATAGTTCGCATACATGCTATTTTTTCTATGTTGGCAGATAAGATGCTACACTTCCCTGTTCTGAATAATTAACATATAGAATTCTTTTTATAATTAGCCATAGTACTGTAATATTGACATAATCACTGAAATACTGGGTTTATATATCAAATTTTCAATGGTATAACTGAGAGATCAACTTGCCAAAAAGCTGTG
The DNA here is from genome assembly GCA_016647715.1 of Pavo muticus. Lineage (NCBI taxonomy): Eukaryota > Metazoa > Chordata > Aves > Galliformes > Phasianidae > Pavo > Pavo muticus. The sequence goes on from JACDJE010000510.1 coordinate 185,470, forward strand.
GGCTGTTAAAAACTCAAGCATTTTTTATTTAGAATCACATTTCAGTTTGCATTCTCATGAAAGTTTGTAACATAAGTTAGATTATTCAATTCTTTTATAAACAATCATGCCAATGTAACTCAAGAGAATGAACTTAAGCCCACTTCCGAATAAGGATATTTATTCTTATGTTTTCTAGGGAGTCTGTACTAGTGACTACCTTTTTATTATGTATCAAGTATACCACCTAAAAACATATAAATAAGTTTTTAAAAGTTTACAACTGAGAGCTGCTATTTTTTTTCTTAATTTCTTAAAAGTGAAAGACATTGACAGGAAACAATGTTTTACAAGATCAGTAAGGATCCAGACTTCTGAGCTTGTTTGAAAGTGTTCATGAGCAGAAATAAGAATAACTTTGATGATTTTGATGATTAATTTTATGTGCAAAGAATTTTTTATTCACAATGAAAACATCGTAATGACATCCATATTATTCTTATAGATTATAGATCAAAAACGTCATTATAAAGTCTATATTTTTATTTGAAATTATGATACCTTTTAAGCATTTTTAAAATCTTTCTATGAATATATAATTCTGACTTATGTAGCTTTGGTATGATTTACTTGTTTGAATCAGTATGTTCATTCTCTTAAGTAAACTCTCTTCTGTTGATCTCAAAATATTTAAGGTGTTAAGCTAATTTTTCAGGTGAGAAAAGTAAGATATGAGCCAGGCAGACGGCTTGCCAATAGTATGCAAGTTAAAAGATTCAGGAAAATAAGAAAAACTGATGTTTTCCTAAGACCACAATTATAACTGACTCCACATTTGATGTTCCTGAAATGGAAGAATATTTTTTTTTTTTTTCAAAAGTAATCAAATTCTCTGGTATTTTTCAGCTTTAATTTAATCCTACAGGTAAGAAATTAGATATCATGTAAGATATTATTGGTAAAACAAAAGAGTCTAATAAACTACTGACCACTTCCAAGAATTGGATCCTGTTTTTCTTTACACCTCACAGTGTTCTAAGTGTAAAGTAGCAGCTCTCAAACTGTGAGCTTGGCACCATGGGGGGACTTTGATCTCCTATAGTGGAGAGTTCAAATATGAAAAGCAAAACCAGAAAATATATATTTATTTCCTACTTTCCTTTTTTCTTTTCCTTTTCTTTTTTGAATATCTGTAATTTAGGACTTTCAGCGTACAGAAGGTATTTGTGGTGCACTGCATACTTTGTATCTCTGCATCAACTTCAAGTAGATTAAGACTAGGTAACTAGCAAGTTTGTATTTCTGTACATATGTTTACTATTTTAGGAAACATTTCAGATTGTGGACAAAAGCAGTGGCATACATACAAAATAAGCTCAGAATTTGTTTGCATTTTAATCAATTATTGTAACAAAATGTCTGAGGACAGTGGTATAAAAAATACTGTAAGAAAGAAGCTCAATCAATTATGTGAATCTAGGGATTCTGAGTTGATTCTCACACCCAGCGTGGCTGTGGGATACATTGTAGGATTATGTATTTATGTTGTAGGATAGATAGTACTATGAGAGATATATGAAAGTACTAAATGAAGAGGATTTCACTGGCATAATATGACAAGTCACCCAAGGAACTCAGCTACAAAACTAAAGCACTATGGAAAATGTTACTTACTGCCACTGAGACAAAAGTCAGTGCTTTGCTCTAGTTGCCCACACTCACATCTCTGAAAAAGTGCTGAGGAGGTGATTCTGGGAGCTGCAGGACAGAGACTCCCACTCACTGCAAAGGCAGATGAGCCTACAATAAAGCAAAGATTAACGAGTACATGCATGAAGTAATATGCTGAGATTAAGTCCACATTTTCTGAGATTAAAAACACAGCCTCACTGACCTGCTGGACTTCTGTTCATGGGCTGGGATAAGCTAGCCCATAGGTAAAGGCAGCACCATGGAAACCATATAATTAGATTTCTGAAAGGCTTCTGATGGTCTTTCAAACCCAAGTTTTTTAAAGGAACTAAGCTGTCAACAGGTTAGAGGAAAGGATGTTTTAAAAATTGGAATAAAAGGTTAGAACTTGATTATTTTCCAGTCCAGATAAGAATCAGCAGTGGATTCCTGCTCACCAGACTTATTCAGCTTTTTAGGACACGGAGAAGGAGCTATGCAGTATGTACAGAAGTTTATAAATCATATTAACCTTTGGAAGTAGTTAAATGCCACATCACTGACACAGTATTGGAAAAGAATTTGCCAAAAAAAATGATCATTCTAGAAGATAGTAGCTGATCATCATAGATATATATATGAAGAAACTTTTCTATAATGTGGCTCCATGAGGCTGAATTTGGAACTGATATTTAAAAATGAGCCAAGGCTAAAAAGTTTTCTAAATAATTGGCTCCATCTGCAGCAGTAGAAAAGAAAGTTACCAGAATGGATTTTGCTCATGATAGCCTCTGAAAAGAAAACAGAGGATGTCATTTTGCTGTTAAATAAAATCCTGCTGTCCCCAGCTTTATGCATTGTATATGGTTCCAGCCTCTACACCTCAGGAATGGCATCATCAAGATAGACAAGATACAGAAAAAAAACGTGTAGAACAGTGAGGAGCGTAGAGTAACTTCTGCCTGAGGAGAAACTAAACAGGCTGCAACTCTTTAATTTGGAAAGGAGAATGGGGCAGGAACATGACTGAGGTTTATGAAATCATGGAGATGATGGACAAGATCGCTGCAGCTCAACTATTATTCACTAAGTTAAGGCTTTTGATCAAACTAATATTAGGTCATTTAAAAATATACAAAATAGGGTAATTATTTATGTAGTAAGTTTCTAGACCTTAATGCTACAAGAACTTGTTGGAGCAGACAATACTGGCTAATTTAAAATGGGTCTGGTAAGTTTATGGACAACTGGTCTGAAAAGAACACTAAATGGATGAGGCATGGTTATGTCTCCCTTTATCACTCATACAGAAATTCTGATGGTGTAGAAGTATGAAGTATCTCTAAATATCACCTCTTATTTCCTGTCCTTACAGATTTTCCCCTAGGACTACCTGAGTGTCTGACTGATAAAAATCTCATAGTCTTCCTTGTGAAGTGGTGAGGAGAGAGAGAAAAGTAATCAGCAAAATGTCAACAGCCACAGGGAACAATGAATGAAGAGAGTGTGAAAGTAAAAACAGAAAAATAAGGAACTTCAGGCAGGTTTTGCAAAGAGCACAACATGAAAGCCCACCACTTCCTGATGACATCCAAGGAGCCAGTGTGTTAAACTCATTCAGAATCATAGAATGTTTAAACTTGGAAGGGAAATTATGGAGGCCCTCTGGTCCAGCCCCCCGCTCAACCAAGGAGACCTTGATCAGATTACCCAGAACATGTTCAGATGGCTTCTGAAGAGGGAGACACCACCTGAGCTATTCCAGTGCTCCATTATCCATATAGGAAGGAAGTGCTTTGTGAATGTCAGTGTTCATAGAAATGCTCATTAACAAGAAAGCTGATGATCGTCAATACATACTATACATCTAGGGGCTAAAAATAATGTATTTTTAATATTTTGGGAAATTTGATAGAAAGAAGTTTATTTTTAATGCTGACCTTCATAGAAGTGGGGAAAAAAATAGAGAGGGGACAACAGTTTCTAGTATTTTTATTCAAAGAAACATTTCAAATCCATTTTTAAGCCCCCACACTCCCCCTCAGGTTTAAAACAATCTAAATGAGAAGAAAAGAATAATTTACTCTCTTGATTTCTGAATTATTTTCTCATTAAATAACTCTGGAAATATCTCTTTTTTCTTCGCTGTCTAAACACATTTTACAGATCAATTCTAAAGACATGAGAAGGATTTTACAGTATAAACTTATGACACTCCACAAATATATTGACAATAGATATATACATATATACTTAACAAAAGTCTCTTTCCAATGGAAATGTTTGCCTAACCTGAAAACCCTAGGCAAGAAATTTTAGCCCAAGGCACTGGGAAAAAAAAAAAAAGAACACACCAGAAAATTGCCAAGAGAAGATCATATTCCAGGTAAAGATATTGCTGGGGATAGAGGACAGAGTACCAAACACATAATGCTGAGAAAAAACACCACCAATAAAATAAGCAAAACAAAACAAAAAAAAAACTAAAAAGCGCCACGACAGAAAATAGTGTCAAGAGCTGTTAAACTGTAGGAAAACAGTTTAATGAAAATGACATAACTGCCAAGACCCAGGAATCATTTCAGAGAGTACAGTCCAAGCCATGGAGATTGCTTGAGCAGGTTCTGAAAGCTGAGAGATTTGTAGTTGTTTTTTTCTAGAACTTGAGAATTACAGCTGGCCATTGTAGTAGTGGAATTCAAGAAAATGGGAAAGAAGGCATGGCATGTATCTTCTGGAATAGATCATCTTAAATTTTCTTTTACATTCCAGATGTATTTTTATGAGCACACATTCACTCAAAATGTAATAGCTAAAACAAATCAAGTAGTAGAAATAAAGTGAATAACTATAATTTTCAGCTCTTTCAGAGTTGTTACAACATAATTAATTAATTAATTAATTAAATGCATTTTTTAGCCCTAAGAAAACACATTTAATATCTTAGTATATATATAAAAAATCTGAGCTCATAAGAGATTTTTTTAAATATATATTCTTGTTACCCGAAGACAAACACCAAGAAATGAGATTATTAATTTTCACAGATGACAACAATCATTTTAACTGCTCTTAGGAAAACACACCTTATCTCTCCATATTTTTCTTAACACTATTCAGAAAAATAAAATGTATAATCAAGCTAATTTAAACTGAATGTAATCTCCTTTCACAAAACTGAATGGAAATCACAAAAATCCAGGAACTACTAGAATTCAGCATGAATGGACAAGAATAGAAGCATCATCTGAATGTTAGGAAGACAGTTACTTTAGGGAATTATCCCCATAAATGCAATGTTTTACAAACAAGAATGGTCAGATGTGTGATGGTAAAATATACAAGAATCACAATAAAAAATAAAATAAATAAAAAAATAAATAAATAAAATAAATGAAATTAAAATATTAGCATAAACCAAAACATTATTTCTTATTTATGCTAGGTGATAGATAGGAATCATGCTAGTCTAGAATTTGGCAGTAAAGAATTTATAGAATAACTCTCTCTCATTTCTACTTCTCTCCTGCCAAAATGAGACTTCTACTATTCCTAAAACTAAGGTCATGCAGGTATTATGTATCATATGATGTTTTTCCTGAATTACTTGTGAGGTCTTAGAGCAGCTGAAAATAGCAATGAATATAGAATTTCACTGTACCATAACAGTCTAGATTTAACTGGATTTAAGATATTTAAATAAGTTCTATCAAGCTGTTTAGAAGTAAGAAAATTATAATTATAATTACAAAAACTTTATATATTTTTCTGCAACAATCATAATCTCATGTTTAAGAAACATTCAGATGTTGTACTAAGGGATGTGGTTTAGTGGGGAAATACTGGTGGCAGGTGAACGGTCGGACTAGATGATCTTGGATGTCTTTTCCAACCTTGGTGATTCTATGATTCTATAATATAATTAGAGAATGCAGGATTAGAAAAATAATTGGATGTAATTCTCTGACCTTCCCTCATCCAGGGACATGAGAAGTTGAAGTAGATGCCCTCCTGAACCAGCCTACTCTATAATTGTCTCTTGCCTTTGTCTCATTTTTTTTTTGAGGTCAGTGTTTTTTCCTATATAATAATGGAAGGATAAAGCAAAAGTCTCCATCACTGAGACTTCAGGAATGTATCAGAGTGCCACAGAGCCTTCTGTGATTGACACAGAAACAGGACAGCCTTACTCTGAGAAGCTAGCACTAGCTTGTACTGGTGGGCTCCATGAACTTCCAATGTGTCTGTTCATGGGCTCAGCTGCTTTATCTCCAGGAAGCCAAACGGCTGAGATTTAACACTGCTTTAAAAAGTCATCTTATTACAATAGAGGTAGTACACTGCATTTGATCTAAGACTTGTATCTGATCTAAGTTTAGTCAAAATTTTTTACTATCAGACAGTCAGGAGTATTATGAATTGGAAGTTATATTTCTTTCTGGAGGAATGTCTCATAACTCCTACTTTAAAGCTAATGCTGAATTTATATTTAATAACTTTATGTTCCTGCTCATTTAAACAATATTTTTCTTCAAATAATTATCTATGCTCATCACTGGTGCTAATCCTTGCAATTCAAGTTTTTGTTGATTTTGTACTAATTTTCACTTCCGCTTGTAAAAGTCCTTGAGACTGATTGCACAGCAATCAAAACTAATGGAATTACTGTAGTTTAATAATGCTCAGGAGAAAAAGGATAATATTGTTTATTATTTGCTTCACCTGCTCTTATTTAAAATAAAATAAATTAAAAAAGAAAAAGGAAAAACTAAAAGCAAGAAAACCCTTCTCGTTGAAAGTTTTAAAATTCAGTATAGTGTGATCTGTGTTCCAAAACTTCTACTCATATAAAATGAGAACAAGATTTGAAAAATTGTGATTTACTTGGCCCAAACAGAAAGAAGCATATAGAATATAGTGCTGATTTTGTCATTGGAGCTCTGTCCTAACCAAGGCTCCCTGAATACAATCCAACTGCAGAGGAAAAAAATGAAAAGATTAATCACTTAGAATTAAACTGTCTGATTGCAAAGATGGAAAAAGACTTGATAAATGCTGGAGATATTTTACCTCTGGAAATCCATAAAGAAAAGGTTTCCTATGAGCTTTTCACTCTTTCTCCTTTGCCCTTTACAGGGCTTTTTATTTTCACCTGTTCAGTCATGGCTGGAAGCCAAAAGATGTGGAAAGGGAAGGGCTAGAATATAAATCCTCTACCTGCTTCCCAGAAAAAAAAGATTTGCATCCACATCTGCATAATTACCCTGACACCCGTTGGAGTTCTCTCACTGAAAACGAACTCTTAAAATGATGACTCATTTCTCACTGATCCTCACACCCTCCCCCTGTGAAGTGAGGGGGAAAAAAAAAAGACAGGCTCCTAGTTTATCTTAGTGATAAACTGACCTGTTTGTATATCCCATCCCTGTTACTGATGAGCTGAGAGCTGATCACATGACTAGAAGAACAAGTAGGCCCATGATATACTGTCTTTCCACAGGCTGCCTGAGTCACCAGTGTGATGCAGCCATGGGAATAACTCATGCAACCAGTCACAGTCTGTGCAGATAATCAACAAATAGTAAGGCCATAGGGCAGGACATAGGGAGATCATATCTGGAGCATGGTATGTGATGCAGAGGCAGTCGCAATTAGGGGAAAGAGTCAAATTAGGACAGATTCAGAGTAAGACTGCATCCCATTAGAATGGAATGGATACAAGCCAGGGAACCCAATTAGCAATACCTGCACTGAGCACTGCAGAGCAGTGCAGAGAGACCTGAGCTAATGTGGACTTTATCTGTTCTGGAAGCAGTATGCCATGGTGCAGATGAGTGGTATTTTTTATCTTAAACTGCATTAATGTGGATGAGATGCTTCTGGCCGTGAGCTGGTATTGCTGCAGCACAACAGGTAGACATATCAGCTGGAGCCAGCAATAGCTCAGGAATCTGCACCAAATTTCACTGCACTGTACAGACATCTTCTGCATGAGCTTGTGCTGTGCATTCAGGCAAAATGAAAGCTGTCAGGGTATATGATTGCTTGCTATAAATATATCAAGGAAGGGAAGGGAAAGTGGAAACTGACACCAGGACTGGAAAAAATATTTAAATTAGGAGATAATGTTGGCACAAAATCAAATATATATAAACTAGCTACAAATAGGTTTAGACTGGAAATTAGATGACAGTTTCAAGCCATTAGAGCAGTGAAATTCTGGAAGGTTTTACAACAAGAGGAGGAGTGCCAAAAAGCCTAATTACTTTTAAGATAAAATTTAAACATTTGTGAGAGGGTTTATATGACATGACTGCCTGAGGAAGCTGGATAAGATTCAGTAACTCAGGCTGTTCTTTCTAGATTTACATTCCTCTGAAGAGTTTCCCACCATCTCACAAACCCCTCGGTCCTTCACAGTTGGACACAAGGTTCCCCTAAGCCACCCTGACAGCTCAGATCTCTTATACACTACACAAGCAACTGGGCCTTCACCTTCCTATCGGGGAACAGTTCCATGCATATTTCTGTGCCACTGAAAGTGCAGACTACATAGATTTGAGTTCCCACTGCCTTTGAATTTCCATTTTTATCATAGTACAAGCTCCTTTTTTTTTCCCCAAACAAACTGATGGAAAGCCTTAGGTTCATGGTATTTGCAAATATTTGGCTTTGAGTGTGAACAGAATGCAAATTGACCAAAGCACTGCCTTGAGCTAAGGAGCTCAGCCTTTGCTGTAGTTGGTAGCATTGCATTAGCTATGATCACAGCCAACTACATCTTGATTTCTCCTCCTTTCTTCAGCAGAGGGATTCGACGTTTCTGAGATCCTGTCTCTTCCCTCACTAGACCCTGGAAACAAAGTGGGAAAGGGAAAAAAAAAAGACTTCTAGCTTAAAGAATTCTATCATATATCTGTTCCTAAAAGAAAGGTGAGAGTTTAGATCTGTCAGCATAGGAAATTTCTTGTCTTTTCACTCAGGCTCATGGTATTTGGTTGAGCTTCTTTGTGTTTGTTGAAACACCAGTTTCTAGACATATGTTCACCTGATGTCTCACTATCTGGTAAAAAGTCTTCCTAGCCTTCAGCTCTTCAGCAAAAAAGTCTGAAGGTGGTTCCAGATTCTCATTCACAATCCCAGAAAAAAAGGAAGCAAGTGACTGTCATCACTACTGTCTCCAGGCACTATTTTACAGGGCAAAATCCAGGGGCATGGGGCGGCAGGTCTGCCAGACACTCTTAGGCAGATGCTGTTGTTTCTATGCTGTGTCTTTTAGGAAAATGAATAAATTTCACTTCATATCCTCCTGATTTTTAACTAATCTCCAGACAAGCCATATATAACTGTTACCATAATCGCATGACCCATACAGTGTGTCCTCTTCACTGTAGCAGTGACACAAGAATGATTTGAATTTCATAAACTGTCTCCAAAATCAGATTTTTTTTCATCATCCTTCTTCTAGTAAAGAGCTAAATTTATCTTTTGATTTACAGCATGTTACTGATGAATACCAAAGTGTACCTATTCTTTCATGGTCTCTGTGCCCTCAGCTCTTTCCTACATCAGAGGTACTCAGTTTTCATCCTCAAAACTGTGTTTTCCTGAGCCCCTTGGGCAGTAAGGCATTATCTACACTTATCTGTCTTGCAGTTTTATCTTGACTGATTGTTGGGATATATCTGTACACAAATGTTCTGGTTTTGGCTGGGATAAAGTTAATTTTCTTCACAGCAGCTGGCATGATGCTGTGCTTTGAATTTAAGAGAAAAACAATGTTGATAACACCTTGATGTTTTAATTGTGGCAGAGCAGTGCTTACACCAAATTAAGGACTTTGTGGCTCTGCAACTGAGGAGTTGAGGGTGTAGAAGGAGCTGGGAGGGGACAGGACCAGGACAGCTGACCCAAACTGGACAAAAATATATCCCATACTATATCATGTCACAGTGGACTACAAAACTGGGTGAAGTTGGCATTGTGGTAAGACTGCTGCAAAGGAACAAGATGAACATCTGTAAGAGGGTTGTGAGCAATTATTATGCAGTTGAACATGGTGGCGGGAAATGACAATAGCAGCCCAGGTTCTTCAAGTGTTTTCTTGGCCTCTCAGCTTTGACTTTCAGTGATATAAAACTCATACACTGTATGACTGAATGCAAAAGATTAGTTAAAAAAGTATTTATTTTCTATATTTTTTCTGTTACGTTACATTACAAAAAGAAACAAAACAAAACATAACAAAACAAAACACAAGATAGCGTTTTATTAGTGATACATTAATGAGCTTTAACAACTAGGTGACTTATGTTTGTCACAAATACATATTACAAACAATTACAAAAAAAAAAAGTAACTGAAAATGAAATAAATAAATTGAATATTTATCTTCAATTTTTAATATTTATAAAATATATAGCACTTTCTATTACATTTTTCAGTCATTTTTATCCATAACAAATTAAAACTTATGACATATATTGCAAATATTCTTAAGGATAAGAAGAATTAAAAAAATCAAAATTCCTGGAGGTATGAAATAGTAAATCAGTTAATGTTCATTAATTTATTATCATATATCCAGATTGTGCAAGTTCTGCAAAAATAGCCATTTCTTCAACTAATATACATATTTTTCTTTATAGTATTATAAGATTAAGATTTTAAATGTAAAGCTTCATGGATTTATGCTTCTGTTTTATAATTGTGCCTAATATGGAACTTTCTTTAATATATACTGAATATTTTCCATTAGTATATACTAATATACACACACACAAATACACATACACTATGCATTATATATTAGTATATACTCAATAATAAAGACATTTCAATAACATATAATTGAGATTCTCATAGTGAAAGTTGTTGAAAGTGGGAGATGTGCATATCATGGCAATGAAAACTGACTAGGTTAGCTAAATGAATGCATTTAGTTTTACATTGTTCAACATACTTTAACAGAATATGTAATGTACTGTAACAATATACAGAATCTGAATAGAAATTTCTTTTTTTATTTCAGTATCCCTGATTTTCCATCTGATTCTGACAGAATATGAATTGTTATTCTCACTAAACTTCCTGAAAATGGGAAAATGGAGCCAAGTAAATAAAAATTTGTTGACACTATGGACCTTATTCCAGGAACAATACTAAAATTGCACTTAAGAGCCCTCCTAGCCAAGAAAGCACTTAAGCTTGAAAATGACTTTACTCAATTTACTCTGAATTGTAAGACTGCAGCACTCTTCTAATGACTTGAGGCTCCCTTACATAGCTGAGTGAGTGCAGCTTTGCTATCTGCATAGAGCAAAGAGGATAGGGCAGTGTTCTTGGAGCCCTCTGAGTGAATTTTAAAGTATTTCTTTCTGATAGGCAGAGACATGCAGCAGGGAGAGGGCTGACCAGCATGATATAACCTTAATTCTTTCCCTTTGGAGTGAGGGAAGAGGGCAACGCAGACTAACTTGCCCTGGACATCTGTCTGTCACCTTCTATAAATGAAGGAGGTTCTTCCAGAACTCACAGCACATGGGCGTCACCCACTGTGCAGAAAGGACTCTCACCAGGATCCAGCAATCGTAGCATTTTAGAGGGATTCTGGCTTTGGTCTTGCTTTACTTAGGTTGTATGAGCTGAATGCCCATTAGGAGTTGGAACTATTAGGTGTGACGTTGGTTTAGTTTTAGTCTAAAATTCCACTTCATGTGCTTAAAGACTGCTCTGCCAAATGAAGAACAACACAGCAACAGGCAGAGGGCAGGAACCTGGCTTCAAAAGCATATTCCTAAAAAAAGTGAAACCACGAAAGTGGCTGCACCTCTACCAACACTAGGGAGACACACACCTTAAGATCTGCTAAGTCATGTCCTACCTCAAAAGGGCCCTGCCCTGCCATTTTGAGGGCCTCAAGTCCTATCCTAGATGTCTATGATAGGCATTTAAATTTAAGGAGCTTGGGTGAGTGCATCACGTGCCCAAATTTGAACATTTTAAGTTGTCCAAAGATGAACATGTTAAAATCAGCTTTTCTTCCAGACAAAACACTTTCTCAGGGACTAGATTCTATAAGGGAATTAAAAGTGCAGTACATAGACGAGTGTTTAATATCAATATATTTGACTTGGCATTGCTATATCAGAATGAAAACTGTTCTTTTTGGCGTAGGGAATACTAGAGGGTACTTAGACAACAATATGTAGCAAAGCTGCTGAATTTTTAAGGGCAGCAAATGTACATTCACGAGATCTTTAGCCTTTTTAATATTTCTCTTAATGTAAGAAACATCTTAAGGCATTGCATAAACAAAATCATATTTTTAGTAATAAGCTGCAGTAACCACAACAACTTACTCATGTTTAACTGTGCTCTGTGAGATATTCTGATAAAGTTAGAGCATATAAAGTAAATACTTCTTGTGGGAACAAGAACTAAGCTGGAAAACAATAACTTTCAGGAATCTCATCTCAAAGTATATTGATACTGTATATTATTATTTTACATTTTTATGAATTCTAGTTCAAACAGCCAAAATGTCAAATTATTTGTTTTAAAAAATAACTGGCTTACAATTTACAAACTTCTTGCTACACTCCATTAACAAAATAAAATGACCAATATTTTATAACATCCTGATCTTTATTTCAAAAGTGTCTTCTGGAACTGTGTTTTTATACAGATATAGGAAATGAAATATATTTATTCACTGATGAAATCTAGAATAACACATCTACAAATCTGCAACACGTTCATAACAAAATTATGATAACACTATAACCTATCATATGGTTAATTCTGTGGAGGTCAGCTTATCTAAAATTTCCATCATAAAGAAAAGCAAATTAAATCAAATACATTTTGTGATACTGAGGAGTTATGTTTTTGGTACGCTATATAACATCACTTCAATAGGCACAGTACTAAGTATAAAGATATATACTTTTTAATTTAACTTATTTAAGAATATGATGTCATAAAGAAAAATTATATTTTACTTTGTGGGAAGTAAGGTTTGTTGTGTCTTTTTTTTTTCTTTCAGTATTTCTTTAATTTGAATACAGATTTTTAGCATGAGCTGACAGTTCATTATAATTTTGTGTTTTTCTTTGTAATCAGTGGGCCATGTAGACTTACAAAATATTTGTATTCATTATATTTTATATATTAAATGATAGCTTGCAACATAAAGGCTGGTTTTTGACATATGCACTTGAAGTTAACTATGCTTTAATTTGGAGTCTTCTTATATTTAAATAAACATAGACACTAAAATTACATTTTGCTGTTTTATGAATAGTTATGACACAGAATTTAAAATTTTCCCTCTTTGGTTCAAGGCTGAGTTTCTGTTCTACTTGCACTGAGACGGCAATCCTGATGCAGCCACCTTTGAATAATCTGAGGTCACTGCAAAGAATCACCCCCAGAATCACACATTTACAAACCAGTACTGACCTGTAGTCAAGGCCATGGCATTTTATATTGTCCCAAGGTCACCTTTATTTTCTTGAAACTAAAAATATTGATTAAGCCCCATATGTTCAGCTCTTTGAAATATGGGGTTTCAAAACACAAACAAACATAAAAACTGCAGGTTCTCTTTTTGTGTGTGTGTTTGTCTCTTAAATATTGTGTATTAACGCCCAACTAAAAAAATTCTCATTGATGAATACAGCGTTTCTACAAACAAAATATGTGAGAGTTCTGTAGAATACTGTGGCAGAGTCCAGGCCCCAAAAGTGCATGGCATGAAACCACTTCTGCACAAGCAGCAACTTTTATTTATTTATTTTTCTTTCAAATCATGGAAAATCAATCTACAGCAATTTGCAATAGCATAGTTTCTGCTCTTTCAGACAAATGTTACACTCACTTAACCATATTAAACAATGTCCCTTAAATAACTCTTGGTTTCAATGGTGCCATTATGCACATCATCTGAGCTAGTTGAAGGGAAAACCTTCAGCTGGCGGCTGATTAATTTTAGATTCTTCTACTACCACCAGAGCACTTACAGAGGCATTCACATGCCTGTACTGGGTGTCTGAATGCAATGCTCACCAGAATGATATGATTTGGGAGCACAGAAGAGAACTGTCATTAACAGATACAAAGCTCCATCATTGCCAGTGGTCTGCCAAAACTATCTTTCCAAAACATGCCTTTTTGACAAGGAGAACACCTGAGTTACTCTCAGCAAACTTCTCAGAAAGTTGCCGTTTTGGATTCAAAACATTTGGGGCCTGTAATCTCTCAGGAATAAACTCAATAGCCACAGTAGTTTCACATGTCATGCAGAGACTAGGATCTAACCCTCTTATTTAGGGAAGATTCATGTAAACAGGATAATGACTATGAAAATGTTGGATTTTGATGACACTTAAAATATTTGCTCATTGGATTATGACATGATTCCATTGTATTTAGCATGGAAAATTAATGTGGAACACAATTATGAAATCTTTAATTCTGTAACACTTGGAGGTCTACTAAGAATTAAGAACATACCAGTAGTCCTGTGACAATGATAGAGTTCCCAGAAAATGTATTTTCATATTGTTTTGAATTAGAATCAACTTTATCTCCAGTCTCCATTTTGCAAGGACACTTTCTGAGACACATAAATCCAAATACTTCTACTGCAAAGCAAAAAGACAGATACATGATTTGCCCCCACAGTTCATTCATCTTTTGTCCCCACTTAACATTTGAATTGTTCCCATTTCGAAAAAAGCTTTCCTCTGGCTTCAATTATGAAGTTTTCCTTCTTTTAATATGTAAAAATAGATGTGAAATAGTTTGTCTTCCAAGAAAGATTGTTTCCTTAACTCTTACCTTCCATGTGCTTTTATAAGAAGAGGGAAAAAAAAGGAAATACAGATTTCAATATTATAAGTAGAAATCCCAGAAAGCATCAATTAAAATATTCCACTCTGAATGTGCACCAACTGCATTTTCTGCAATCTTTTAGGGTTTTTTTTTTT
>JACDJE010000510.1:201471-227413 GCA_016647715.1 Pavo muticus
AAAAAAAAACATTTATATATATATATATGTATATTAATGTTTTCCTTTGTGTCTAATTGATTTCATCTTATCAGTGGGATCATAATGATGATGTTTTATTTTAGGAATTCTTCAGTATGTGTTTTTGATGTTAGTGTTTAATCAATAAAAACCTGCTGTGTTTGAAAGTAGATGCTGATGTTATGCATATAGGGATGGTGATGCAGAGTTATGATCTTTCTGATTTGATTCACTGCCTATGTAGATTTCTGCACTGAAGCCAGGAACAGAGAACTGTGGTATATCCTATTTGTGTTTCTGTCTAGTACTGGTATTTCCAGATTATTTAATGCTGACAGCTTTGCTTTTGTATAAAGAAATATTGATAGTATTGTGAATTTAACAAGAACAAAAAAAGATAAAATTCTAAAAATTACATGAGCCTTCCTCTTGAGTTTTTCTGGAAGATATTGCTTTACATACTTTGTGGAGACATTCACAAATCCCTTATGTGTGAGATGGAACAACTGCCTGAAAGCAGAAGACTACATATGCAGAGTATCCCAGTGATGTATGAAACGGGTGGAGTTCTGTTCAACTCTCTTACAACCTGAGCAGATGTCCTTTGGAAATGCTCAGAAATTATTTTTTAATTGCTTACAAGCTTCTTTAAACTCCCCTAAGTACCAATTCACAATAAAGATGATGAAGTTTATGCCAAGTTTCACATACCTGCCACCTGTATTCATTTAAAAAAAAAATCTGTTTAGAGATACTTTCATTTTTAAACATTGGGAAAAGTGTAGTTTTGTTACAGTGTCAGAGATTTCTTCCCCTCCTACTCAAAATAAGAAAATTGATCATAGATGGGAAAAAACAGTGGAAAGTCAAAGATGAGAAAACATGGAATTATGGAAGCTATTTATGAATAAGAAGCATCAGTTATTCAAATCGTTACTTCTCATTCAATGTCTTTTTATTAATAACATCTATCCTTTGGTTCTATGAAAATAATACTGAAGCTTAAGATGAAAATATAAATATTCAGTGGGTCTTACAAATATTTGTGATGTCAGCTCTGCATTATATTTGGAGAGACTGTCTTTCCAGCTATGTTTCAACAGAGCAAATCTATTAAAACAAATATTGCAGTTTGAGAATTGCTCAAAGAGTCAATTAGGTAATCCTACTGCTGAAAGTTCTTATGTACATCATAATTATGGCTGCTGGACACTGAATTTTCACAGTGCATTAGTACAGTTATTAGCACCAGTTAACACAGGTGCTTCTGCAACAGTAACTCATTGGGAAGATCCATTGCTCAATGGACCTTCAATGAAAATGTGTGAGGCAATGGCACAACTGCTGAAGGTCCCAATGGTTTGCTACTGCTGTTAGCAATGAAACAACACAGAAATTAATTTGATAGTAAAGATGAGCACAAACAAATCAATGAATGCTAGATTCTACTTGGCATGAAACATAATTCTTTCAATGTCAATGTGTGTATCAAGCAGTGAATTAAACAGATTTCTCTGATCACACAATTTAACAAATTACATGCATTTAAGGTGGCTTAGGTAGAGGGTCTGATTAATGGAGCTTATTTAGAAGACACAAATATATGCATATAGCCAAATTCTGTGAAGCTACTTAAAGACAATGATGGCTTGTGTTATAACTGTGCAGGACAGAAGTCACACTCTTGTGATCACATCTATTTCCCCAGCAGTGGATGTGGATTAGAGGCGAAAAAAGTCACACACTGACTCTGCTACAAGCAGAGTTCACATTAAAAGTGGAATCTGAAGCAGTGTGAAAGACAGTGGGCTGATACTGGTATGTGATGAGTATATACATGTCTGATTAATAGCTGCAGCCGAATTCGAAGGAGTAAGATTGATGCAATGGGATCCATCAGGAACAACACTTTCCTGGCAGATTAGCCTCGTCACAAGCAAGTTTAATGAACAGATAAGGGTTCACATAAAGTTGTTGACAGAAAAAACATTCCCTCAACTTCTGTTGAGAACTTGCACTTTCAAATCCCCGTAGGTCTGCAGTACTGCCATAAAATGGAGGGGAACCCACAGGCTTTTTCTGCACATCTAACTGCCCCTGGTTGTTCTTGCATTTAGAATGCTCTGCTGTTCAGTCATAGGCTTGTCTGAACACACTTTTATCTAGCAGAGTAGTGCACATTGCACACACGGCTTCAAGTAAACAAACAAATAAATCCTAAGAAACCTGAAGAAATATTCCATCAAGCTATTAAGTCTGCAACCTGTAGGGAAAAGCAGATGCTCTGAATCACGTAAAAGCAAAGAAATCCAAATTTAAGCCACAACTACTTATCCATGCACAAAAACACAATCCAGTTTTCAGACTGGAATATTAGTGTATCCTCTTGATCTTCAAATTGTCCTCCCACCTTCTTGACCAAACTACTTTCACTCAATATTGCTGTCATTATATCAGATATTCTCAGATTATTAATCTGAAGATTCACTGTTTCTGCACAGGACAATGTAAGCCAACAAAAGATGAAGAAGACAAATAGGGAAAAAAGGAATGCAGATAATGTTGTCAGATAAAAGAAAAAAAAAAAAAAACAGCTACTATTTCATTATATTAATGATGCAGCTACCTAAACTCTACGTATACAAACTCAAGCAACTGTTGTGATTCAGAAAAAATCATGGTATTGTCACATATAAACTGCTGATATGTGAATATATTTGTTGCTTCATCAAATGTCTATATGCTGGGGTAGAATGCGATTTTAAATAGATACAAGAAATACAATCTTTGAGCAAGACATGGGAAAACTAAAAACTGAGTCATGAGAACCTACGCAGTTCAAAAATCTGAACTCAGAACGCAGTCACTGCAATTGAGCAATCACTCTGTAAAAATACTAAGGATAGATACTTGAAACCCATTTAAAGCTGAAATTCTAAATTTGAAGAGCACTGTGATGCTCACAGAAAAGCCCTCAAGGCTAAGAACAAGGATTAAATTAAAATTATACTTTGGAGAATATACTTGAGATGAGTAGAAATATCAGCCTGGAAAATAGTGCAAGCATTCATCAAGGCACCTTACAACACACCAGAAGGCAAACATTTTGTTCACATTACAACTTCTCTAATGCAAGCTGTCTTATTTTAGATTTAATTTCTATATAGAATAATTTCAAGTACAAATTAATTACCATTAATTGTTATTAATACATTATTCATTACTCAGTATTAATGCCAGATCTTTAAAGTTATGCATCTTCTTTTGCTGACACCACAGTTTTTCCCAATTGACCAGATCTTCATCTTCATGTGCTGCTCACCTCTGTTCCATGACACTTAGCTTAGGGCATTAGCTAGTCTGTGAACAAAAGCTAACAGCACAGCTGCATGACCTTGGCCGAGTTTTGCTGAGAAAGCTGTCAAGCTGTGAAAAATCCTTGCAAGTTCAGAAAGGTAAAAGGACAGAGAGAATAGTTTTTGAGATATACACCATGCTTTGTGTAACAGAGCTGAAATGTAAGAAGGACATTCATTTTCTCAGTCCGACTGTGTAAGCCTGTTGCTATTTTACTTTACTAGGTATCAAATCCTTGCCATTGTGATGGGGCACATAAACTTTCAGTTTACAGAAATTACTGGTTATTATATTTACTTACAAAATTCAAATGGAAATGGTATGTAGTAAAAAACAAACAAACAAAAAACAGCAACAATTCTGCTTTAGATATATAGATATTGGATACTGCAATGTTTGGGAGCCTATATGTATAGAAACAGAATCCTTCATAGGTTTAAGCCATTTTTCTCAGAAAAACATAAAACTGTTTCCACTGCAGTGATCCACTAGTCAGTCAGGTACAATGGAAGATTATAGTGCTCTGAGTTTATTACAGAGCCGAGATTCCATTAGCCTCTGGAAGCTGTTCTAATGCTGAAAAGCCATTAACAGATCATAAAGTTATAGCTAAAGAAATAGGTAATTAGATAGCAAGATGCATAATGTATCCCTCTGTGTTTTATAAATGAAAAGAAAGCTCTGTTGAATGTTTTTTTCAATGCAACCAGAGCAGCACAACAGGGATGAAGCAGAGGAACACGTAGGCTCCATGTTCTGCCATGCCAACTGCTCTATTTTGTAGCCCTCAGTCAGAGAAATTCTGTCTGACTGTGCAAACCTGTGCAATATCTCCTGCTGAGTGACAGCTAGGAAATAACCTACAGATTGGAACGTCTAAGGGGTATTGGTGATTAATGTTGCCCCTAAATGGTTTACACCTCAGAAACTACTTAGACCTTAACTTTGAGACCTTCAAAGTCAGGTGTTTGATTCCAGGCACTCTGTGACCCATGGTATTTACTGTTCAGGTTTTTCAGACTGCAATTGTTCATGTCTATGAGGAAACATTTCCTTTATTCTATACTATGCATCTTTACAGTAGCATGATGTTGTTTCAGTGAGGCCAAACAAAAGCATCAGTACAAAGTCTCTAAGTTTAAACGTTCAATTATTTTTGAGTCTAAAAGAAGTATTCCTAATTAAACAGTTACCAAATATAAAGCATATGTTGTTCATCTCAAAAGATGCTATTTTTAATTTTGTTAAGTCAGGCATGAAAAACACTAAAATATTTTGACAGCGTTATAAAAATATTAGGTTTTCAGTGTCAGTGAAGGACTTTCTGTCACTTAAGAATGTAAACTCTGGTGGCAAGTGTGTTTTTCAAAAAACAAAAGTTGACTGATGAAAGGATGTAGTTCTGCATTTCTTTCTCAAAAAATATTTATCTCAGATTTTCTAACACTAGAAGTGATTGTTCTTTACATTCAATCAGAATAAAGAGGAAACTATAAAGCCAGTAAGGCTAAAATTCAAAACATTGCCACATAATTATTTTTCTTTTTTAAATGTTAATCAGCATTAACTACCTCAACACTCTACCACTCTTAATTCTCTAGGTCATGAGTAAGTTTAAGATATAAAGAATATTATCACACAAACACAACAAGCCACAACTGTATACATACAGGCTGCACACAAATGTGCAGCATTATATAAAGTGAAGATACGAAGCATTTGGATTTTGATAACTCACATTTTTACATGAAGGAATTCTGGGATTAAACCAATATTATTGGAAATCAATCAATCAATCTGTAACTGAACCATTTTACATTTGCAAGGTGAAACTGAATTATAGCGCATTAAAGACTTTAAACGTATCTTGTCAGCAGCACAGCTGAAACTCAGACACGGAGGAAAACAGGCACTGCACAACAAGAAGAGCAGGAGTCTCAAATCAAGTATGTGCACACCATAGCAGGTTCTGCATAGAGCATGATAATGATGATGATGAAGAGGAAAAAACAACTCTCACTTCTAGTACCTTATTGAGCTGTATCATAGTTACTTGCCACACTATGATTTTTCATTACTGTTTGAGAATGCAAAAATGAAAATCCCTAACAAGTTGAGGTAATGACTCCTTAGAATTTTTTGTCTCAGCTGTAAGTCCTCATCCCACTTTATTCCCCATGTAATATTATAGACAGACAATTATATTTATCTCAATAAAACATTACCCCATATGTCCTCCTTACAACAGCAGGTCTCCAGGCCTTCTGCAGCACAGAGTTTCATTTAACAGGTGGTGATAGCTTTTGCTATGAATATTCATCACAACCTTTAACAGCTGTTTTAGAAAATTCCCATCATCTGATTCCAAATGAAGCCTGCATACAGCATGCATGAAACCTGGCATTACAAGCATTTCTTAAAATCTGATTAACATTTCTTAATGACTAGAGAGTTCCCCAAATAGATATGCCTCCAGTTCTGCAATGCTAATAAAGTCCAAAAAATAGAAGCTAGATTGTTCCACATCTTTTCTTGCTGAATAGTGCTTTAAATACTTGAAAGGCTCAATGGATGCAGAGAGGCCTATTCACAGAATTTCAAGCTAACCAAAGTTAAAAAATATGACATAAAAATGTTTTCATTCTTTCTACAGACAAGTATATCTTATAGTTTTTAGACTAAGCAATGTATTTCATATATAAGCAAATAGGAAGTTGATAAATGTTGTAACACCATCCAAACACAACACAATCTGACATTTTTTGATCATAATGTAACTGATTTGCTTTGAGCATCAAGAAAATTAAATATATATATATTTCTAAATTTAACAACTGAAAGATTAAATTTATAATCAATAAAAGCAGCTAGAGAATATGACAGTATATTAATTAGGATGCTAGTAAGTTTGTACAATATTATGCCTTTGTAAGTTAGAGGTAGAATTTCTACCTTGATAAAAAGTGGAAAGGTGAAATTTCCTAGAAATAAAGCTCTGTTCAGTTTAACTGGGAGCAACAGTACCATAAAGAGTACTAGGATATCTCCGAGTCTTAAAAAGTGATTAACATGACAGNCGTTCAGCTATAACCCACACATAACTCCCACCATTTTGCCATTTTCATTGCTGTGCAGTAGCACAACATTAAATTATTTTTGAAAATATATTTTTAATAAGTTATTAGTTATAAATGTACAATTCTGTCAGATTTGATCATTAAATGAGACCCTGGAACTACAATTTCTGTTATATGGTCATGGGTGATGTAATATTTTTTTAATATACAAAGACATTATGCATTCTGTCATCGCTTCTGTCATTAAAGGCTATTTATTTTATTCCTGCCTTTTACTAATAATATTAAAAAAAGAAATCACTAGAAATTCAGTGGTTGGACTCATTTTTCAAATATAATGTTGAATGTCTATTTTGTTGAGAGCTTATGATGTGAAATCAAGGTTAATAATGGAAACAATGCGTTAGGTGGATTGTGTCTGAAGCAAATACAACATCTGTGTCATGTGAGCAAAAACTATCAGATTTTCAGAACTTAGTTCTCCAAAAAATTGAGGGAGTAAATAGCAGAAATGATATTTTACAAACTTTCACTTGACATTATATTTAAAGTAATATTACATTATTTTTAATTGAAGAAGAGGAACTTACTCATGGAAGTGGGGTTGTGGGGTTTTTGTTTTTGTTTCGAACCGTGTTAGTCAATATGGCTATATCTTTGTTGCTAATGTTAAAAGAACAAAATAGAAAAAGAAGCATGACTCCATGTATGGAAAGAAGTATGGATTACAACAGTGCTTAAAGTGCTTTCTTATTTGAAGAGATACTTACACAAATGTCTTTTCATGCTCATCTCCTCATCATTGGGTACTAAATGCTTGTTGCTTGCTCTTATGTCATTTATAATATAATCACTGGGTATTAAGTTCATACTCAGAGTTTAGCATATTGTCATAAAAACATTTGAAAACAGGAAAATGACAATTCTCTTTGTGTGTTATTACAGCAATTTGAAAATTTTATTAAATACCGAAGTGCCTCATTGCATCATTTATTCCTTTGCTTCCAGTGTTGGTTAAAGCACTAAATAAGTACAAATAGATCATACTAAAAGCATATCCATCCTATTCTGGGGATTTTGCGAGGATTATTTACTGGTGTCTTGCAGAACAGAGATGAGTTTATGATCCCACGTGACCATCTATCTGCTGATGCTGCAAGATGTCTTGTCTCCAGGATTGGTTTCCATGTACATGGTTCACCAAAGTTTCACATCTTATGGATATCTATACATTAAGTCTTTTTGATAAATGGCAGTGCTGTAATGTGAGATATCAAGTTGTATACTTTAATTTGCCAGTACCAGAAGTTGTGGGAACAGCAGAAGCTGTGGCTTGACTGCCTACGTACAAAGGGTCCAAACAAGCCACTTTGGCTGCAAAGAATGAATGGATACAATGAAGGACTGCAAACAGGTTGGAAAACTCCAGCTCCTGGAAATGAAAACAAAAAGATTAATCATGAAGCAAAAGAAGACATCACAAACATGCACCTAGGAATGTACTGAGTTTCAAATGGAAAGAGTCTGATGTAATTCTGCTGATGTATCTGATAGTTCTACATTATACTTAAGAGACAAAGTTATTTATTCCATAAATAATTTTTTGGAAGTTAATATGGACAGATTTCTGAGTAAAGTGACTGCACAGAAATATGAGGTTCTGCCTGCTAAAGAAGAAGGAATGCGACAGCCATATAGTATGTTTTTNTTGCAACTATGCATTGTTTTTAAATTGATGAAATAAAGCATCACTATTCAGCTCTTGGATTCCAAAGAAAATTCTGAGAAATACTGCATCATTAACTTAGCTAGTTCTAAAATCTTGTGTCCATGTAATAACAATAGGAGATAAATATAAGAAAAGAAATGATGAGTTTCAACCCCCAGCTATATTTAGGAGCATAATAAAAGTTTCCTATTATTTGCTTAAAAGAAAATCATCCTCACAGCTTTAGGGTGTTAAGTTATGGCTTCTTATTAGTGAAGAAAATAAATTCTGTACCACTGTAACATTTGCTGAAGAAAATAAGAATATTAATCTTTGAGATGAAGAAAAATGTGAATGTATTGAAAGTCCACCACACTTCATTGCTACTGATTTAACGGGAGCTTTTGTATACCTTTGTTGTATTGAGTATAACATTCAAAATCAAGTAAATAGCTGGGAAAACAGGATAGTAAGGGCTTCAAAAGCAAGCTTTAAAACACATCCAAGCAAACATAATCAGAATTACAAAAAAGTTGGGATTCTAATGAAAAAGACCTTTGATTCAGACTCCCAGGCAGTTTCAATGTCCCCAGGAAGATCACATCCTTATGCATACTGGGACAGTAAATTCTCAAAAGACATTCATAAAATTAGGCATAAATCTTTCAGGGTGACTGTTTTCAAAACTTAACTCCTGAATCAAAAGCACAACTCGAAACAGAAATTTTGAATTAGACCAAGATGCAAAGCTTCAATGACATCTTCTTGTAAGAGGATAGATGTTTAATCTGCAATATTTTTTTTTATTGAGCTATAGTATCAAATGTCAGATTTTTGCTGTATTTTCTGCCCAAATTGACTCAAGGATGTTTTGTGCTGTTTCTTCATGATACAAGTATACAGAGAAAGACAGAGCATTCAAATTCTCAGCCACTTTTATCAAAATGATTAATAGACTTGGCAAATACTCCTAAATACAGCGTCTTTTCTTTTTTTTCTTTAATGCAATGGCACTCTATAAAAGACTTTAACTTACCAAAAATTCAAACAGTTTATTCAGATTTCTTTGGTTTTCTTTATTTTCACTTCACACGTTGAATGACTTTTAAGTAATTTAGTTTGATTTACTCCTCTTGTCTCCCAGCTGCTGCTTTAATAGATGTTTTAAGGTAGATTTATAAAAGAAAAAAATGTATTGTTTTTACCTTTGCTTCAATTTGTTTATTATCTGGGTTTTGGAAAAGGAATTTGATTTTGCTCTTCCCATCATCTGAAGAACCTTTGAGCTGGGAAAATTTGTACCTCCAAAGTACAGCCTAGAGGAAAAAAATACATATACACAAGCAAGTCAGTGCAGTTGTTATGGTAAACTGTATGACAAACAGCTGATCTCCTTCTAGTAGAATTTTTAACCTCTCAGTGGTACATCGTAACACCAATTGAGTACTATGTATTCTGATGTTTCTTTCATCATAGGGATGTAGAATATTTTGACAGTATTTGACTGAGCTCTGACAGACTGTATCTGTGAAATGTACTCTGAAACCTCTTTAGCTATACTTAATCCTGATTTATCACATCCAAACCCAAAGATTTTTATACTGAATATTTGGTGATTCCCCAATCCATGTGAAGTGATCATGTTTCATAAAATTCCTCTCTTTTTCTTTATACAGGAATAAAAAAAATCTAGTTGTATTTACATAAAGGGCAGATCAACTTAAAAACAAATATCATATTTAAATTTATAACATAACAAAAGGAAATCCTGTAATGAAAATTAATTTTGAGTTTACCTATTAAAGCTCTAATTGGAAATTTAAGCAGATCATTGATTTGACACATATTACCGGTCATTCAAGTCTTTATATTATGAATTGCATCATGCCATGTTGAAAAAAGACAGATTGCTCTACAAAATAAACATAGAATAATTAAAAAAAAATCAGCTGGCTAGAAAAATATCATCTACGTTTAATATATCTAATGTAGATTTAAATAGTCAAACAACGTTTGAAACTCCATTTGCATAGAAGAACCATTTATTAATTATAAGTAGTTTCAACCTAATCAAAAGGTATTTTTCCCCGCAGGTGTTTTGAAGAAGTCATATTTTCATTGTGATTTCAGTACTTTTTCACATAATTGCAAGATCAACATTGGGCTGTTGAATTAGACAACACAAAAACTTAAGATTCTGGGTGTTGTTTTTTTTATTTGTTTTGGCCTAATGGTTTGTAAATGAATTCCTTTTAGTGGCTTTTTAGCATCTAGCTGACATTAAACAGAATGTGAGAGAGGTGAAATTCCAAAATAAAATCAAGCTCCCTTTACCAATGTGTTAATTTCTTTATGCTATAAACTGAAATACATCTTTCACCTGCACCAAGGTAAAGTTAGTTACATTCATAATTGTCTAAGTAACTGGAAGAGGGTGAAAAAATGACAATATTTTAATTGTGCACATTAACAATCCAAGAGCAAGATTTTTTTTCCAGTATCGAAATTGAAGCTTGTAATTATATGAAGGCTGCTTCAAAAGTAATGCCTCCTATTTTATGATGTTGGCCCATGATGTCAGAGGCAGAAGTTGGTGGTATGGTAGTAGAGGTTGAACCTTCTCACCAGTATTACATTACATTTTGTTGCATCGAGATAGATGGCAGCAGCCGAGAGGTGTGACAAAATGATGGAAGTGCATATGAAGCAAAGCAAAAAATGGTGTCCATTGACATTCATGGATGCTTTCTGAATGTTCATGGAGACCAAACAGTGGATGTGAGCACAGTGAGGCAGTGGGTGGTGTGTTTCAGCAGTGGTGACAGCAAGAGTGGGCTACCTCCACCGCTGCAGATTTTTATGAACACAGCATGCAGACTCTTGCTCATCGTTGGCAAACATGGGTAGCTAATGGTGGAGGCTATGTTGAAAAATACTGTTTTGTAGCTGAGAATTTGCTCTATCAAATAGTGTTATTGTGCTCTTTGTATTTTTTGTAGTTTTCATGGAATTATATATGAGGCATTACTTTTTGAGAAACATCCATTTCTAACACCAAAAATTGTCTACACACTTGCCTTTTCCTGATAAAAAATAAAGCTCAAAACCACCTTCATTCTGTGTATGTGACAGGTGAGTTCTCAATTGTCATAAGCAGAGTTAAGGATACTGTTTCAGATAAACTAGAGGAATTTCACAAATTATGTGAAACTATATCACATTTGTTTGAAATACCATCCCGCTGAGTACACCAATTTATGCTACAGAAAACAGAATTGCTTCCTTCTTCTCTAAATGTGTACAATTCCTTTCACCTTATTTAATTTCATCACATTTAGTTATGTGCTGTGGATAATGAGTTAAAAACCAAAACACAGCAACCCTATATCACATTCAGATGGTCATACTTCCCAATTACATTGCCTTTTTACAGGCCTGTGTAATCTTGCTAGAACTTCAAGACTTTTGCCTTTCCCAGGAACAGCGGATCTATTTAGGTACATAATTTCCTAAATGAGAAATATAAAAGGCAATGATCTTCCAAATCAGATTAAATCTGAATGAAGATGAAGGATGCATAAAACTTCAGCTCTTCAGCATTTCCCACTCAACTTTGTCACTTGCTTCATTCCCACTCAGAGGATGGTCATACCAAACCATAGGCATAGTTCAAGAACACACTTCAATTTAAGCATAACATGAGTATTGAGAGTTTTACTTAGCAATGGCTCTTACTTAATTACATTGTCTGTAGTGTAGAGTTGACAAAATCCTTGTAGAGACTAATCCTGACAAGACTGCACTTGTTTCTTCAGAATATCAAAACAGGTTCCAGAACTGACATTTTAAGAGAAAACTTTGCAGAGGCTATTAAATCGTCCTCATCTAAAGCATAAAGATTAAAAAGACCATTGACTATGCATGAAATAATTTCAAAATGAAAGAACTATCTGTTTCTTTTGAGTGGTCTTCAACAAATCGCACTTTTTTTTTTTTTTTTCCAAAGATAGCTACATGAAGTAGAGCTCTTCTTGCAGAAATCAGATTAGGGAAAATGTGAGTTTTAAATTATTAAGTCAGGAAAACAAGATCTTTCTAATGCTAAAACTAGTCATCTTGGCTACTACTTCTGTTCTGAAGAGAGAACTTCTGATGGACAATTATCCTATTTTGATCTGAGATGAATACTAGTTCCTTACTGATACTCTCTGGATGTGTATCTCACCATTACCTACATCAGAAGTGTAACAACTAGTTCAAACTAGATGTCCAAATTGTAAATGGCTAAAGGTACGTGAATTATTTAAGCATATACTAAATCAGATCCATTAAATTTCTGAGAAGTGATGTGATCCATAGCCAAAACTACATGTTTCAACTGTATAGCAGATATAGAAGGTGATGAAGAAGGATGTGACCCAGCAGTCAGACCACTTTTAAGAAGCAATGCCATACTTTACTTCCTCTTGCCAGTTCGTGTGTTCATTTTTTTAAGGACTATTTGTTTTTTTAGCTAGTGCAAAATGCTTAAGCAGAGAACAGATACTGGACCTGTCTTTATTCAGTGACTACCAAAGAAGAGACAAAGAACAAAGAAGCAAGACTTATGTGCACAGAGTTTCACAGAGATGTATAGCTACAGCTCTGACTTAAACACACAAGAAACAGAGTTTCACATGTGGTTATCTTTCACACTTCCTATGGACTTATTTTAGCTTCAAAGTGTTCAGTTCAGTGAGTGCTTGGATTTCCAATTTTAAAGGATAATTCCTCTGCAATAGGAATAGGAATCCTTGGGAACAGAAATCTATACCATCGCCAAAGACAGGTGAATGATTTTTCCATGGTTTTGAGCATCATAGTTCTTCAGAACTGTACAGTGAGTGCTTGTCTCAGAGAGTTAAATTAGGTTGAAATAATTTTGTACAAATATATTAATTTATTTTTATGTATAAACTGACTTCTGAGCAATAAGTACATTTGTAAACAGCTGTCAAAAAGTACCAAAGAACCAATGTGTGTCATATAAACTATCTTCAAATCATTTTTTATTAATCATTTGTAATAGAAGTGCTTATGGGCTTCAATGTTCATTTTCATTGAGCTTAACACTTTATAACACATCCTGACAGGATTTCTTTTAGTTAATAAAAGCACCAAATATGGTATGTAACACGCTAATGAAAAGAAATACATCCTTTCCCTAGCTATTATTCATAGATCACTTAGGTTGCATTTTACATTTTGTACCATTTGATAAAATTAATCTCAAAGAATAGAAAAATGCAATGCCAACATATAAACAGGGAAGAAGAGCTGACACGTTACATGTAAGGCATCTCCCGAGATGAATAAAAATATCATCAAAAACTGAAATCTTATCTTAACTGAAATTAATAGGATATTTTTCACTTGATATACCTGGGACTGAGATTCTCAGATAAAACTTTGTAAGTATTATTTATAAATAATTATTTTGGAATTATTTACACTAGTCTTTTTAGTAAAATTAGCATACATTATCTCCTGCTAGTGTTATTTTGTTGCAATTACCTGTGGATGCTCTCTGCCTATGTTTTTTTGCTTTATGGATACAACAACAATGAAGTACAAAAATGGTACATAGAAGAAAAGCTACTGACTTCAGCTCCCATAATACTCTGCTATGGTTCCCCGCAGTCTCACAGATGAAAGAAAATTATACTGCTCCTTTTCTATGCAATGGTGTTAAATCTAGAAAATATATGCTACAAGGAACCTCAGAAAATACTTTAATGACTGCATCATATGACAGTTTGCTACCAATTGCTGTCATTGCAAAATGCTGGGCTAAATGACATGTAATTTTGATGAGTTATCACTTTTTCTGATAGTGCAATGAAAACCAAATCAGTTCTCCTCTAAACAATTGTACCAGTATAGTGGTAAATCACAGTTATCTTAGTTTAGGGTATGACTGGAGTGTTGGTTTTTGTTTTCTATTTGGTCAAGGAGCTTGATTCACCCTAAACAAAGACTAGATTACCAAACCAACAATGAATAAGCAGTTTATCTTTGTATTTTTATTTGCCTAACTATGAGGAATATACATACTCTTTGCATCTGCCTACTTCATGGCTCTGTGATAATTATATGATTTAGCAAGGGCATTTTGCATTGGCACTACAGAAAAAAAACACTGTATTTTGTCAACATGAGAGCCTTCAACCAGAATATAATTAATTTATGGCCTATAGTTTCATTATTGAACTGCCTTCTGTTGTCTTTTCTTCGACATCTTCAAAAAGCTGTAGTTATATTTTCCATTAATATCTTCTTTTATTCTTGATAATCTGACTGAATTATGCTTCTGTTTAGCTTTCTAAGGTGAATCTTTATATTATCTATATTACTGAATCATTCTAAATTTCAGTGGACACCTTTCAAACTAATGTTGTTTCTCATCTGACTAAAATTAATGATACTCCTATAAGTCAAACTAAATCATGTAAAAATGTCCTGTGAGTCTCTATTTTCAAGAATAAATGTAATTGGGTCTTTGGACATCTTGTATATACCTTAATTTGTGTGTCTCATTTGTAATTGAGAAAGATGGCATTCTTGTGAAGAGACATTTTGCCCATAATGATAGCAGCAGTAGGGAACTGAAAAGGATTAAGATATTGTTCATGTTCAGTTCTACTGTGTTACTGATCTCTGGAGAGATTCTCTTAGTACAAAAAAAAAATATGGTACAAGGCAATTATCTTTGTCAACTTCTGTAGCTTTATAACTGCAAATGGAAAGACAGGGGGGACATGCAGGATAAAGAATAAAAGTAAGATATAGGAAAAAAAGAAAGGAAGTCATCCCTAATAAAATAAAATTGGCATTGTCAATTACTGAAGATACACAGAATGCTAAAAGACTATAGTTTATTTGCTTAGTACAGATGGATAACCTATCAAAAATTTGTTTGTTCCTTCAGTACAAAGCAGGATTCTAAGAACCATGCTGCGTTTATTTCAAAGCTACAGTGGCTGTTTGTTCAATGTTTCAGTTTCTAAGTATGGAATAAATATTTGCTCACACGAGTTAAATTCTTAAATCTTTACCCTGAAGTGAGTCTAGATTGTTTGTTCTGGAGAAGAAGAGGCCCAGAGGAGACCTTATTGCACTCTACAACTTCCTGAAGGCAGGTTGTGATGAGGAGGGGTTTGGCCTCTTCTCCCAGGCAACAAACAGGACCCGAGGAAATGGCTGCAAGTTGTACCAGAGGAGGTTTAGATTAGATAAGGAAGAACTTTTTCTCTCAGAGAGTGGTCAGGCTTGGTTTTTTACTTGTTTCAGAAATTCAGAAATTCAGTGTTTTACTTGTTTTCTCTGCCACTGGTAGTACATATCCTGATAAAACGGTCTGCTATTTTCTTTTGAGGCTGTGTTGAGAGACAATAGGAAAATTGAATACATATTTTGCTATTCATAGTGAATAGAATAACAAAGTTATTGGATTAGATGCACACAAAAGTGCGAGCTTATTTCCTTTTTTAATACACACAGAAACGCTTAGGGAGAAATGGAATGAAGATGTGGCAGGAGTTCAGAACCTCAGAGATTAGAGTTGTAAATAAGAAAACTAACTTTGGAAAAGGGAATTGTGGGAATGCACTGGCATATTTAGAGAAATAAAAGTCGACATGATTTTTTGATAAGCAATAATAAAATGAGATCCTTTAGTATCATTGAATGTATCTGTTTATTTCACCTGTTAGGAATCTTCTGCAAAGATTACATTCACTGAAAAGAAATTAAAGCTTACTTAACAGAAACCTGGGTGTTTGCACTGCATCATGTTCAATGAGGCTTTCATCTCATCTATGGTCCTTCTGAATTACTGGTAGGCCAATTAACAACACAAATAGACAATGTTAGAGAAATGTATGATTTGAAGTGGCCACCTGTAATCATAGTTTTTGAGAAAAAAATTCTCTACAGTAGACACTGATATTCAGTGCTGCAAAAATTATTTAAGCAATAACTTGATTTGTAACTTTCAACACCTACAACAGATATTTTGCATCTTTTTAGAATTCATATATTTTTTTAAAAATAACATTTAGGGCCTAAAACATCTCAAAAGAAAAACAGTGTCTGCAGTAGATGCTGCATATCTTGTGACTCTCTGTCAAGCAAAATGTAGCTGAACAGAGTCCGGAAAACTTGATTAAGCAGACAACAGAAAGGAAAATATCTAATCAGTGTTCACAAAGGTTGTTGAATTCACTTTTAGCAGAATACAGGTGGAATATGAGAGGAAGAAAGACGGAATTTTGTGCTTCCAGTATTTCAAATAGTGCAGACTTCAAATAGTACAAATTACTTCAAAGATGGTGGACATTTTTTGAAGAAGTCCATAATGGATTACATGCTGTGAGGACACTTAACTAGTGATCATATTTAAACTTTTATATACGCTGATGGCATCATAAACATTTTTTGTTTATATATAAAACCTAATAAACACTTCCAGTTGACATTTCAAATTTTACCTTGAGGCTTCCATATGAATCATTAGGCAGATGACCTTTTCATACCAGGTGTATTACTACTGTAAATGAAGGACTGCATCATAGAAATTAATCACAGTCACTGAATCACAGAATTGTAAGCATTGGAAGGAACCTATGGAGATCACCTAACCCAATCTCCTGCTAAGGCAGGTTCCTTAGAGTAGGTAACACAGGAAAGCATCCAGACAGGTTTTGAATATCTCTAGAGAAGAAGACACCACAAACTCTCTAGGCAGTTTGTTCCAATGCTTTATAACCCCTGGAGTACAGATTTTTCCTTATGTTTGTATGGAACTTCCTGTGTTCCAGTTTATGCCCATTGCCCCTTGTCCTGTTACTGGGCACTTTTGAAAAGAACCAGGCTACCTCCCCTTTAGTCTTGCCCATTAGATAGATATTTATAAAAACTGATAAGATCCCCTCTCAGTCTTGTCTTTTCCAGCTAAAACAGTCCCAGGTCTCACCCCAGGCCTCTCAGCCGTTTCTCATAAGGGAGATGCTCTTTTGGGTATGAAATGGGATAAGGCCCCTAATAATATCTGTGGCCCTCTGCTGGACTCCTCCTAGGAGATTCCTGTCTTTCTTGTACTGAGGAAGCCAGAATTGGACACAGTATCCCAGATGTAGCCTCACCAAAGCAGAGCAGAGGGGGAGGATCACCTCCCACATCTTTTAAAAGACCTCACTGCTCTTTTAATGAATCCCAGGATACCACTGGCCTTCTTGGCCACAAGGGCACACTGATGGCTCATGACCAACCTGTTACCCACCAGGACACCCTGTTCTTTCTCCACAGAGCTTCCTTCCTGCAGGTCAACCCTAATCTGTACTGGTGCATGTGGTTATTCCTACCCATGTGTAGGATTC
Source organism: Pavo muticus (assembly GCA_016647715.1). Classification (NCBI taxonomy): domain Eukaryota; kingdom Metazoa; phylum Chordata; class Aves; order Galliformes; family Phasianidae; genus Pavo; species Pavo muticus. The sequence continues at coordinate 219,030 of JACDJE010000510.1, forward strand.
TGCACTTGCCCTTGTTGAACCTCATCAGGTTTCTCTCTGCCCAACTATCCATCCTGTACAGGTCTTGCTGAATGGCAGCACAGTCTTCTCATTTGTCAGGCACTCCTCCCAGCTTCCAATGATCAGCAAACTTACTGAGGGTGCCTTCTATCCCTTCATCGAGGTCACTGATGAAGATGTTGAACAAGATCTGATAAGTATGGACTCCTGGGGTGTCATGGTTTTATGATTTTTGGTTATCAGTATTCCACATCATAACATCATGTAGTGCACTGGGAGTTAAAGTGTTAATGCTCCAGTTCTGGATATCTGTCCCTGAAGAGAAGAAGAACTACATTCCCCAGAAGACTGTTCGCTGTACTGTTATTATTTCTGCTCAGGAGGAACAGATATAAGGCCTTGGTAGGTCATCTGACCTGCTCTTCTTCGTCAGGCTCTCCCTGCTGCTCAACCAGACTGCGCATCTTACCTCAGCGTTGTGGTGAGGCTTATCCACCTTTCGGACACTCTCTCTCAATATATTTGATTTATTAGCTTCAATTCTAATTATATTGTATTATAGCGTGTTATCTTGCATTCCGATACTATATTTTGTAAATTAGTTTATTTCTCCTCAGATCATGCCACTGTTTTTAATTATTTTGGGGTCCCTCGTTTCCCTTTTCTGGAGGTTGTGGATTTTGCGAAATCCCTCCGCCCCGCTAGTCACAGAACCGGGCCGAACCAGCCCGTAAATCGTTGACATGGGGAACACCACTAGCTACAGGCCTCCAACTAGAATCTACACCACTGATCACAACACTCAGAGCTCTGCCAGTAAGCCAGTTCTCAGTTCACCCCACTGTCCACTCATTTATCCCACACTTCCTAAGCTTACCTATGAGAACACTATGGAAGACAGCATCAAACTCCTTGCTCAAGTTAAAGCACACAGCATCCACTGCTCTCCCTCCATTTACCTGGCCATTCATGATATCACAAAAGGCTACCAGATTGGTCAAGCAAGGTTTCCCCTTGGTGAAACCATGTTGACTACTCCTGATAAACCTCTTTTCTATTGTCTACTTGGAGATAACATCCAGAATAATCTGCTCCATCACCTTCCCAGGAATGGAAGTGAAGCTGACTGTTCTGTAGTTACCCAGATCCTTCTTCTTCTTCTTTCTGAAGACTGGAGTGACACTGCTATCCTCTAGTGCTTAGGTACTTCTCTCTTTCTTCATGACTTTTCAAAGATGATAGAGAGTGGCTTGGCAATCACTTCTGCCAGCTCCCTCAGCACTCCCAATGGGGTCAGTGGATTTGAGTGTGTGGAGTATCCCTTGGCATTCTCTGACCAGATCCTTTTTGACCAAGAGAGGTCAAGAGGACTCCCCAGACTCTCTCTTATCACCAGGGCCTGGGATTCCTAAGTTTTACTGAAGTTTTAGCAGTAAAGATTGAAGCACAGAAGGCATTCATTAACTGCCTTCTCAGAATCCTGCATTACCAGGGCACACAGATCATTCAGCAGCAGATCCACATTTTCTCTCATCTTCCTTTTGCTACTGACATATTTAAATAAGCCTTTCCTGTTGCCCTTGACTTCCCTCACCAGATTTAATTTCAAGTGGACTTTAGTCTTCCTTGTGGCATCTCTGCATGCCCTGACAATGTTTCTATATTCTTCCCAAGTGGCCAGACCCCTTTTTCCCATTCCATAGACTTCTTCCATTTGAGTTTTTCCATAAGATCCTTGGTCATCCATGCAGGTCTCCTGCTACCTTTGCCTGATTTCTTACTCTTAGGGATACATCAATCTTGAGCTTGAAAGTCAACCAACTCTCTTGGGCCCTCCTACCTGGGCCCAATGCTTTAACCATGGGATACCTCCAAGTAGGTCCTTGAAGAGGTCAAGGCTCTCTCTTGAAAAGTCCAAGGTCGCAATTCTACTTATCGCCTTGTTTTTACCATGTAAGATCCTGATCTCTACTGTCTCATGATCAAATATCTGATAATAACTGCTTGGTCCATATGAATGTTAGTAATGAGTTTGGATTTTAGAACATTTGTGAAGTTTTATCTGCAGTTGTTCAGGCATGTTGGAAAAATGTATTTATTAACTGGAAGAGTAAGAAGGGAAAATAAATCAAATATCGTTTAATTGCTTCAATAACATGAATACTGGAAAAGCTGGGCAACTGTTCATATCATAAAATGAAGAACCTAGATTCAGTTTAGTAGTGATTATTCACTATTAAAAAATAGTTCACTCTCAGTTCAATAGTGATTGAGAAAGAATACTTATAAAACCATGAACACACACTTGAGAATAAAACAGAAAGAACCTGAAAACTTATACTACACCACAGTACTAAAAAGGATTTCTCAGATATGCTCAGAAGCAAGTACTTGAGCTCTGTGTTCTCGGAAATATCATAACATCACAAATAAATAAATAAATAGATAAATAAAAATTGAAAGTCAAATGTGAAAGAGAGTAAGGGAATATTTTAAAATGAAACCTTCTAAAATCTATGAATTTGTCTAAGAAATGTTATGTGAGAAACCCATAGAAGACAGATAATATATCTTAAAATATCATTTTTCCTGAAGAATCGCATCACAAAGGAAAGTTTGTATCAAGTTTTGTTTTCAGAACTTTTGTCTAGTTTTCAAAGGAAAAAGATAATAAAAGATAAATAGTGAACCAGAAAAATGAATTTATGTGTACAATCATTGCAACTGTTAAGTCTGCCACGGAGGCTTTCTCTTCATATTAGTGTCATGGTTTCATGGTTTTCCATCGATATTCCACATCATAACATCATGCAGTGCACTGGGAGTTCTAAAGCTCCTTTTCCCGGCCAATGCCAGTCTTTTTCAATTATTCAGATAATTTTTTTCAGAGTATTAAGAATTTTTAGAACATCAACACTAATTTTATCAATCTGACTTCTTCAAGCACTGATCTCTCAGCTGTTATTTAATAGTGGAACCGTCAATTTAGAGGTAACTTGGGGATACTTATTCTTGAGAGTGTTAACAACTGCCACAGTGGTTTATAGCAAAGGTCTATCTATCTATCCCAGCATCTTGTTCTCAAAAATGATCAAAACCAAAATGTGGGGAAGAGTAAAAATACAGTATCTCCTAATGCAATTGCAGCATCCAAAGTTTTGCAGCTTAAAAGACTTTGTAAAACTGATGTTGCTTGATCATTTAGTGGTATTCATTAGATCTATCCTCCAAGTACTTGTCCAAGACCCCTTCAACTTCTTTAAAATATTTTCTATCTATAGTACTATTCTGCAATGAGAAAAAGCTGGACTGAATGAGTTATTTGACATTGAACTCTGGAGTCTATAGAATATGTCTTAAAGTTCAGTGCTAATGGAAAAGGGAGAAGCTGAATTTCATATGAGTAATGGAAAAATAATAGAAGTGAGCAGGTAGCAAAAGAATCATAAGTGCTACTGGCAGCCAATTTAATCATATGTTCTATTTATTTGGGGAATGATGAAATCTGTGACTGAACACAATTTTTCTACGACAGTGACTTATGAAAGATAATAGTTTGTACTGTTTTTTGAAATACTAATTGTAAAAATTTATGCAATCTATACACAACTAGATGCAATTGTTCATGGATAGTACAGCATTTCAAGAAGCATTTTTGTCTTTAATCCTGAGTTTGTTAATTCATGTGGTAGTTCCTAGGACACTCGTACAATCTTAACTTACAAAATTATATTGATATATTCATAAAATATTGATAACTTAGTTTAAATTTTATTCACGTTTTCCTTGTTCTACAGACTGATTTCCATATTTCCATTTTTCTTTCCTTTTTTTTTTTTTTTTCTTTTTCACAGTACTTTATTTGCAAAGAGATTTTGAACTCACTCATTAGGTGGAAAAATAATACTTCTAGTTCATGTGACTAAACACTTCAAGTTTATGTTTCATTTAAGTGCATATAGCAGTACTGTTGAAGAACATTATGAGCCAAGACACAACCTACACCTGACACGATCACGATGAACTAAAATAATAGAGGTAATGCTTTTCCTATTTAGGAGCTTGTGAAAATGGATTAGCATTTGTCAGCTCTCTGGTATGCATGCTAACAGAACATGCATGTTTAAGTGTCTTTATCTTAAACTGTGCATTCTAGTTGCCTGTTTTTCTATATCAAAGGAAAACAAAATCAATCCTGAAAACATTAGGATTATCTGTGTATTGATGCCTGAGCTTTACAATCATTGGTTTCTCCCTCCATTCTGGAAGGTAACCTATTTTTAAAAGAAAACTAGCAAGCATTAAGGCAAAACTGTTTTTATCAGGCAAAAGCACAAGCAAGAAATACAGAGAAAACAGTGCAAGTGGAAAAGATGGAAGTAAAACTAGGAGATAAGAGTAACTTTCAAAAAACAGAACATATTTTTTTTAGGGGAAATCACTCCTGCCACAACATGCAGCTTTTCTTTGGGTGCTGTTGGGAGCTTTGAAGGTTAGAGTGAGACAGGAGGTGGTTAATGACGGATTTGACAGATCAGCAGGAGACCACTGCTTCTCCTTGCAGCCCATATGGAAGTGCAATGAATGCACAGTATCAACAGAGATTGCTAAGGCTGGTCTAGGTTCAACAAATGCTTTGTAGGCTGATATTCACTGCAGGGCTAGCAGGAGAGAAGGAGGAGGAGGACCAGCCCAGTCTGTCAGATGATGCATAACATATTACCCTTTCTCATCCAACCTCAGTGACAATTTGGTGAAACATCCTGCAGGTTCTTTAAACATGTATTTCTTTTATCACTGTTTAGATCCTCAAGATCCCCTGAAAGTCCACTAAGATTGGTGCATGGCTTAAAATTTTACAGCTTTTTGGATGCTGAGCCTGGAATCCACTGTAGAAGGATCAGCTTCACCATGTGGTTTCATGGCTTTAAAGATGAAGGTGAGAGGAAAATGAGTAAAATTGACTTATGCTTTTATAAGGCTTTATGAGTCATGAGTCTTCTCCAGTGTGGACGACCTGGAAGATGGAAATTTGCATGACATAGAACCATAGAATCATGAAGGTTTGGAAAAGACCTCTAAGATCATCTAGTACAACTGTTTGCATACCACCAATATTGCCCACTAAACCTTGTCCCTAAGTACAACATCTACCCTTTCCTTAAACACTTCCAGGAAGAGTGACTCCTCCACCTCCCTGAGCAGCCCTTTACAACACCTCACCACTCTTTCAGAGAATAAATTCTTCCTAATATCCAACCTGAATCTCCCCCGACACAACTTGAGGTCATCTCTTTTTAGTTTTCTTATGTTGTTATCAAATCATCAAAGCTTAATTTCAGTCATCTTGCATTGTGGATCTTCTGCTACTTGGTTGTGCAGGGTAGCTATAGTTTGAGTAGGGAAGAAAGCAGTGCTTCTACAAGGCAGGGTTACCAGCCTACCCAATCAAGTATCTTCTGACTTGAAGTGGAAGCTAGATGAAATTTTTTTTCTGCATTTCTTTTAGTGTTGGTGATCATCATGTATTTTGGTAGGGAACTAATTGGTAAAGCTAATTGTTGCCTTATTGTTTTAGTAGTCAATTTTAATATTTGAAATATTTTTCTGATCTTTGCTATCAAAGAAAATTAAAAAGTATTAGACAAAAGAGAATCTGTTTTATAAGTAATATTGCTCTTCACAATGATGTCTCCAGAAATTTTGTAAAACTAGAAAGGTACAGTGACCTGTTTGAGAAAACAGTCCAGTGAAGTTATATCTTTACTAGAGCTTTTTATTTATATCTGCAAATCTGCAGTACATTTACTGAAAATATACTGAAGGGGTACTATTCAGCCATGATTACACTCATACAGGTAATTTTGCTTGTACTTTGCAACCTTAAATTTGTGGTGTGCTTCAACTGCAAATAATGGTTTCAAAAGTCTTACAAGAACAAGAGCTGTACAAGAACTTTGAAGGAGATGCAAAATACTATAGTATTATTGGTGAGTGGGGGAAAACCTACACAGTCTATTTCCACTAAGTAATTCTATTGCACTGACATTTTATGTAATATCTCCTTAATTGAAAATCATGTATTTCATTGATGGATCTTAAAAGATAATTTGCTTAACAACAACACCAAAAAGTCTACACAAGAATTTCTGTTTCAATTCATCACAACTTGTGCAAAAAGTAGATTGAAGTGGGAAGAAAAAGGAGTTTGATCAATGGAGTAATGTGGCCAGAAGGGCTGACTAGAGAAATAGGGTAGAAGTACATTCTTTGGAGAAAAGGGCATTTTCAACAGTTAGTAGTGACCACTCTCACTTCCAATGAAAAAAATAACTGGAGAAAAAATATTTAACATTCTTCCATAACAGCAGTGTCAAGTAGTAGCAATACAGCCTGCTTATGTTTCAGTACTTGTTAGCAATTAATGCAAATCCGAACATACTTAATTAACACTGTTAATGACTTTATTGAGATTCAGACCTGCATTAATACAATGCAGAAAGTGATGGCACATCATTGTTCACCCGTCATCAGTTGTACTGAGTATTTTTAATACCAACTGGAAAAGCATAAGATACAGCGACAATAGTTGAATTGAAGTGATGATGAATGGAATTAAATCCAGCTGGTGACTGCTGATGAGTAGTGTTCCCCAGCAGTCAGTATTGGGGCCTCTTCTGTTTAATATTGTTATTGATGACCTGGATGAGGGGCTCAGTAAGTCTGCAGATGACACCAAGCTGGGAGGAAGTGTCAACCTGCCTGGGACTAGGAAGGCCCTCCAGAGGGATCTGGACAGGCTGGATTGCTAGGCTGAGGCCAATGGGATGAAGTCCAACAAGATCAAGTGCTGGGTCCTGCACTTGGGCCACAACAACTCCAAGCAACATGACAGGCCTGGGGCAGAGTGGCTGGAAGACTGTGTGTAGGGAAAGGACCTAGAAGTGTTGGTTGATGCTCAGCTGAAGATGAGCCACAAGTGCACCCAAGTGGTCAAGAAGGCCAGTAGCATCCTGGCTTGTATCAGAAATAATGTAACCAGCAGAAGCAGGGAGGTGATCGTCCCCCTGTACTCAGCAGTGGTGACTCCACATCCTAAGAACTGTGTTCAGTTTTGGGCCTCTCACTACAAGAAGGACATCGAGATCCTAGAGTGTGTTCAGACAAGGGCAATGAAGCCAGTGAGGAGTCTGGAGCACAAGCCTTATGAGGAGAAGTTGAGGGAACCGGGATTGTTTAGTTTTAGAAAAAGAGGTGCAAGAGAGACCTTATTGTTCTCTATATCTCCCTGAAAGAAGTTTGCGGCGAGGTGGGAGTCGGCCTCTTCTCCCAGATATCTAGCCATTGGACAAGAAGGAATGGCTTCAAATTGCATCAAGGGAGGTTCAGGTTAGATACTAGAAAAAATTTCTTCTGCAAAAGAGTTGTTAGGAACTGGAATGAGCTGCCCAATGAGATGGTTGAGTCACTATCCCTGAAAGAAATGTATAGGTGAGGCACTGAGGGACATGGCTTAGTGGGGAAATACTGGTGGTAGGCGGATGGTTGGACTGGATGATCTTGGAGGTCTTTTCCTACCTTGGTGATTCTACAATTCTATGAACTGGCTGCCCCTTTTGGATCCTGCACAATTCTGATGCATGGGTTAGGCAGCAGAAGTAACAAAAATATTTGTATGATTATATTTCTCTTTTTGAAGACCTCTGAGCAAAGATATCAAAGAAAATATTTTGGGAATTTCCATAATAACACACATGCCCAATCAGGAGAAAAGAAAGATATGTATCTTTTAAAGCTTATACATTAGCTTGAACTCAATATTATTTCCTCTCAAAAAATAGGATGCATCAGTGAAAGAAACATCAAACTGAATCAGTCTGGGTTTCATACGAAATTATAGAATGAAGTTTCAAGTTGGCATTGAGTTTTCAGAAACACGCACATTACAGAATACAGATTCTCTTATCATTTAGAAATCACCTCCAAGTTTAAACTGAAGCACAAGAGTTGAGAGTTGACACGAGATGATCTGTTGCAAGAGTAAAAAGAAAAAAATGGTACATTTTAAGGATGTCCTATTTATCTTAAAGTGTAAGAAATTAGGAGGAATAATAGTAGGTAATAGTAACAGTAGATAATAGTAATAATAATACAAAGAATTCTTAGATCTTTACCTTTGTTGCAGCATCAAAACAGACAAAGCCCGTGCTAAAGTCAATGGTAAGCCCCATGAGGTGGCTCTCCAAAACACAGGCATATGTCTTGCACTGTAAACGAAAAATCAGAGAAGGTAGTTACCACAGAACACATTTCTTCAACTTCTTTCTAGGACTAGAATTTCTTTGTTTTATTGTACATGTATCTCAAAATTAGAATCTGGAAAA
>JACDJE010000510.1:227445-255739 GCA_016647715.1 Pavo muticus
CACCAAAGGTGTGAAAGCTATAAATGTCCCTCAGGAAATTGAAGATTTCTTACTGTTACAGTGAAGGTAGAAAAGTGACTGGTCTATTTTCTCACAACACTGAAAAAAATTTCATGTATTTCACTAGATGTGTAAAATCTGAATTCAGACCGTACAGGGATGCATTTAGTCATTATAATTATAAATGCATGAAAAAAATGACAATTGTTAATCACAAAATCAATGATTTAACTCTGTTCTGTTACAGTCTCATGATATTTGTATTTATGATAGCAAATAAAATTTGGGGGTTTATTTGTTTTGGGTTGTTGGGGTTTTTTTGAGCAGTCATAGCATAAACTTTGGTTCTAAATCACTGTTGTTAGAAAAGGAGATGATATTGCCTTTGGCAACATCTCATTAGTAGAAGAAAAGAGCATTCATCAGTAGAAAGTAATGTATTTCAGAGTGACTTACTACTTAATAAATTCTCACATGCAAAAATGTTCAAGTTTTGCATGCAAAGCAAAATAATTTTGCAGAATTATTTTGCTAACTTCTTACAGGATATGTAAAACAACTACATTTTTATTTTCAGACCTCCAAGTTATCTAGAACAGACACATAGCCTTTACTTAGAATAGAAATTTGGCAAGGAGACAGTATCTCAGATTCAAAATATGTATCGCTGTGTAATTCATCTGACCTCTCCCTCAGCAGCAGCAGTCTACAATGCACACTGAGCTGGCACAGCTACCTCTAGAACAACATTGCTTAAACATAGCTCTGTGCCTGAAGCTAATAAGCTTCACGGAGAAGATAAGATTTATGAGAAGCAGGACATCTCAGCCTGGGCTCAATGTTGCACTGAAAAAGCTACCCAATTCCCAGGCTGTAGGCTCTTTCTGCAAGGCAATACACAGCTTGTGGAGAAAGGCCTAGTTCAGCACAACATAGGCATCAGTGGCAAGAAAGTGCATCGTAAGGTGCAGGCCACCAGTGGAGTGGCTGATTGTATGAAGTAATTCTTTCTAGGAGACTTGATAATTAAAAAGTTTGTATATATTTATCACGTATTTTAGTCTTTAAGAGTGACTGATAAAAAATATTGAGGAAGTTTGGCTTTGATCACTGTTTTTTCACATATACATCACAAAAAAGCTTATCAAAACAGAAGCATCCTCCTCTCAAAAGGTAGAAGAAAATAATCCAGCATTCATTTCTTGTTCTTTCACACAATACAGAATCTTAAATTGAGTTTATGAATAATTCAGCAGATCAGGGGCTGAAGGAGACAACTCAGAGCATTATTTTCTTTAGAGTCTACTTCCTCAATAACATCCAGTCTAACTTATGGAAAGAATGATAAATTGTAAGCTTACTATAAGCCATATCTGAAGCAAAGGGAAACCAGAATATAAGTCTGAGATACAACTCAGACTCAAACTCAGATTCAGCTTCAGAGGAGACAAAGTTCTAAAGCAAGGCACTACAAAGCAGCTTATGTAAAACTCTTTACATTAGGTCACAAGAAAATGCAATAAAAATAAGAACAACAAGAGAAAAAAAATAATGATGGAAATGGAGAAAAATTTAGCATAAATAGTAGGAACTTTATGTGAACTTGACAATATAACTGCACATCATTATTTATATATTTCAGTTTCATGATTCTTCACAAAGCTGTGAGATAGTGAGGAAAAAGGATCTCCATTTTAACTTCTTTCTTAATTGTTTTAATAGTTAATTACAAAAGACTATCAGTTAGTTTTGCTACTCTAAATAAAACTAACTAAAGAGTGACCATTACACGTTATAATAACACACACTACAGTATCATTATCACATATTATTGCCAAATTATTATCAGCTTGATTCTTTCTGCAAAAAAAAAAAAATGCACCTATCTGCCTAACTTTTGATTTAGATAGACATCTGGCAGAAGCTATGAATTAGGCTTAAATAGAACTTATACATATTTATAGTGAGGTATTTTTTAAATATTTGCATTTGTTATATATTCTTTAGACATATATAAAAATTGAGTCGCATTTAAACTCGGTAGAGGTTAATGCCAATTTATATTAGTTGAGAAACAGTGTTTTTATGTGCATGATTATAGCATAATATGCAAAACATCTGAATAATTTTGAACGGTTGTTTTAAACAGCGGTTACCTTCTCAAAATTACACGATTTCATAATATGAAAAACCTGCACACAGCTGGACTATCATTCACATGAAATATGAATATTTATATGAATAAAACAGAACTTTAGGAAACATTTACAGTTGATGCCTTGATTTTGAACCTGCCCCCTTTTTTCTCTCAGAGTAATGAAAGTACTTTTCAGAGATAAATTATATCACTACCTATTCCAACCAGGCTTCATTTTCATCTGGAAATTGATGGATAAAAGCAGCAACAGATTGCTGAAAGAAAATAGGGGAACCAAGGCCAGTTATATTATTAAAAAAAAATGAACGTTTTGTTTTGTTTCATTTCCAAACTGGGATACAGAAAGAGAGGCAAGAAGGAGAGGTGAAATTATAAGTGCATGCTTCAGAGTAGCATCACAAGATGGTAGTTTCTCCACTTTTTCAAATGCCCTGTAATCATTTAGACTTGGGAAATAAATATCTTGACCTCTTAACTGCTACTCTGAACATCAACAGTGCAAAGAATTAAAAATCTGAGGTTAAGTTTTTTTGAGAATCTCTTTTTGAATAAATGAAGTTCTCATACCTGAGAGAAAAAACTGAGCTAGGAATGCTACAGAACGATTCAGTATCAGAGACAAACAAATATGAAGTGAATTCTGGGTTAAAGGTTATTTTAGAAAATTGCCATGTCTTCTTTCATTGATGGCACAGTAGGCTTTCTGTGAACAACATTACAGATAGTTATACAGGAAAGACAAAGCATCTTAAATATTTAGTAGCAGAGGTATATGCTGTTGAAAATTATATACAGAAAAACTACATTTGTATTCTTTAGTGCAACAACCAGAGCTCAAAATGTAAGAGTAGCTCCTGTAAATGGTAGGAGAGCGCATCAACTTAGAAGATACAAATGGAACCTTCTCAGACTCCTCCTCCAACAAAGGTAATAAGCATTAAAACTGAGAGTAGTGCATCATATACAAAATGGATCACCATTAGTGTATTAGCTAGCGCTCAGTCCATCTGCAATATTGACTTATAGGTCAGAAGAAGGCCAGTACATATATATATATATATACATGTAGCTAAAAATTTGTCTAAATAAAAATAATCTAAAAAATCAAACAACTGTAAGAACTTGTCTTAACATGAGGATGCAGAAAATGATGGCATGGAAAGTGAGTATTAGCCAATATTTTAACAGGGTAATACACTAATGATTTTCTAGGAGTGTGTACAGAACTCATGGCAACTTCAATTAAAACTGTTCCATCCACATTATTTTTAATGCTTGGAACATTAAAATATCCATTCAGATTATAACCTCTTAATCATAATTTTTGTGCATTTTTTTTCCTATTTTTTTTCTCAGATTTTTCTCCAATAATAATAATTTGAGAGTTCCATAAGGACAGAGAATTTCTTCATTTAAGTCTTTATTTTGTCATAATCTGTTAATGTACCAGAAGGTAATCATCAAGGCAGTTGTTCTCACCTGTATCCGTTCAACTTCTAAAAAAGTTGCTGTCTGGAATGCTTTTTCCCATAGCGCTAGGTCAGACTCTAATTCCACAGAAAAGTAAAGATCTTCTCCAGATTCAGATTGGACACCAAAACAGTGTTTCCGCCGGTCCAGTAGATCACTGTCCTGATGAAAACCTGAAGTTATATAATCTGGCATACATCAATAAATATTTTTTTTGTTGCAAATATGCCCCAAAAACTAGCCTAAACATGGATATCTCAAATAATTTTAAACAGGATTCTGATATTCAGGATAGTACAGAACAACACAATATATCTGGCATAAATTTCACTATTTTTAACAAATAGCTAAAAATGTTATCAGCTAAATGCCTTTAAACTGAGTAAATAACACAAAAGGCAACCACTTTCTATTCACATGACAACAAAATATCAGTTTCTCTGACCTGTGTAACTCTCCCATCCTAGTTTGAAAGGCTGGCCAAAGGAAGCAAGGGATTTATTTAAGTATCTAAAAAGTCCATCTGTCCTACTTTGCCTATGGAGGCTAGATAAAATAAGTCCATATTTCTGATGGCTTAAATATCCAGTGTAAAATTTGTATACAGCTGTATATTACCAGCAGAGACCATGTTGGCTGCCAGTAATTAGTTTGCTGGCTTTGGACCTGGAAAAGGAGGTTACTTTTGGCTTTACTTTCAACACAACAGCATACAGTGAATGTCTGATTGCAGAAATATATGATATTTAATGATTGCTAGCAAATCAAAGAATAGTCAAGTTAATCAGGAAATCTATGTTAAGTGTTTTTCAAAGATTTTTCTTTTCCTGAAAGAGTAGAGGATACTTTATGCCAAAATTCTAGCATGTAATTTGTCTTTGTGAAAAATATCCTTGCAGAAAATGTTTTAATTAATATTGTCCCTGCTACAGCAAAGCAGCTGTCGTGAACCACAAGCTCACCAGCTGTCCTTGCAAACAGTTCTGAAATTTGGGTACATGTAGCCTGGGTGAAATTTCTACATGTTATCCTGTTGCAGAGGTCATAATTGAGATCAGCAAAAGACTCCTAGGATAGTATCACCATCTGGTTATCACAACTTGAACAGACCAAGGGGACCATAACTAGTAATACAAGCCTTACATTGTTCAAGCCAACCTGGGGGAGAGTAACAGGACATCAAACTGGCAGAGAATGGAAATGTACGAAATAGGAATCTCTATGATAAACCATTACACTTGAGCAGGGATGAAGGCAGTAGTGGAATGAGCACTACTTTCCTCCTTTTCATTCATGTGATAGACCTACTCAAGACGGTTAGGACAGCATCCATTCCTGGGTGCTCATGGTTCAAAATTCTTTTAGTGTCTAGAAAAAACAGCTATGAAGGCAACACAGCCTCACTTTTCAATCACTATGACAAAATTGAGTTGTTTAGAATTTAAAATGATCAACTGTTGTGAAGCAATGATCTCCTTCGTTACTTACCTTCCATCAATTCCTAAGCTTAGCACCTCAACAGCATTAAGTAATGGATAAAAGGATAGAAAAACCAGAATGAACATAGGCCTTTTGATTTTAAAAACAGCATATTCAAAAATAAATACAGACTATTCACTTGCGTTCAGAGGGCTATGTAAATGAACTAGTTAGATGTAGCTAAATTGTCTCCTATGGAAAATACTTATCTGTCAATTCTGATTACAGTAGGTTTTGGCCAGCATTCAAAATACAGGTCATAATGTCTGGGTTGCTATCAATGACAACTCTGTTGTACTGCACGCTCAGCCTTGAAGTACACAGAACAGTATCACTATGACAAATGTTTAATCTTGTGAATATGTGCATCAACATAAAACATACCACCTAGTACCTGGCAATATTAACTCTATCAAGAGGAACTGACTGAATAAAGGTGATGGCCAATCCAGCTTCCTTCTTCCAAGGAAGAACAGCTAATTCATACAGTGTAACAGTACTTCTCAGCTAATAGGTCTTTAGTGGAGTCTTAAATTCATCATGGTCCCAGAACTACACCCGATTGATACACTTATTGGTCCATAATCAAATAGACCTATTCAGGATGTGTAAGGCACGTGTTGTTTCCAGGGAAAGATTTAATTCTTCATACTTGCAATCTCAGACAAAACTAAAAATATTTTGAATTCATCTCCACTTATTCTTGACAAGAGGCAATAGAGAAAAAATAAGAGTAATAATTCAACTGTTCATTTTTTGAAACAATGCTATGGCACTATGTGGGATTACAAGAATTGCTGTCACTTCAAGCAACTGAAGCAACAGACCCTGATTTTAAATGGGAGGAATTACAGTGCCTGGTTCCAGAATGCATATCTATCTCTATGTCTCTGCTTTGCTGGGCACAGTTAAGGTTTGACTCTTTTAAATTATGCTGTTAGACTTCCAGATTTTACTGTGGTGTTTTTTTTTTTTTNCACCAAAGGTGTGAAAGCTATAAATGTCCCTCAGGAAATTGAAGATTTCTTACTGTTACAGTGAAGGTAGAAAAGTGACTGGTCTATTTTCTCACAACACTGAAAAAAATTTCATGTATTTCACTAGATGTGTAAAATCTGAATTCAGACCGTACAGGGATGCAATTAGTCATTATAATTAAAAATGCATGAAAAAAATGACAATTGTTAATCACAAAATCAATGATTTAACTCTGTTCTGTTACAGTCTCATGATATTTGTATTTATGATAGCAAATAAAATTTGGGGGTTTATTTGTTTTGGGTTGTTGGGGTTTTTTTGAGCAGTCATAGCATAAACTTTGGTTCTAAATCACTGTTGTTAGAAAAGGAGATGATATTGCCTTTGGCAACATCTCATTAGTAGAAGAAAAGAGCATTCATCAGTAGAAAGTAATGTATTTCAGAGTGACTTACTACTTAATAAATTCTCACATGCAAAAATGTTCAAGTTTTGCATGCAAAGCAAAATAATTTTGCAGAATTATTTTGCTAACTTCTTACAGGATATGTAAAACAACTACATTTTTATTTTCAGACCTCCAAGTTATCTAGAACAGACACATAGCCTTTACTTAGAATAGAAATTTGGCAAGGAGACAGTATCTCAGATTCAAAATATGTATCGCTGTGTAATTCATCTGACCTCTCCCTCAGCAGCAGCAGTCTACAATGCACACTGAGCTGGCACAGCTACCTCTAGAACAACATTGCTTAAACATAGCTCTGTGCCTGAAGCTAATAAGCTTCACGGAGAAGATAAGATTTATGAGAAGCAGGACATCTCAGCCTGGGCTCAATGTTGCACTGAAAAAGCTACCCAATTCCCAGGCTGTAGGCTCTTTCTGCAAGGCAATACACAGCTTGTGGAGAAAGGCCTAGTTCAGCACAACATAGGCATCAGTGGCAAGAAAGTGCATCGTAAGGTGCAGGCCACCAGTGGAGTGGCTGATTGTATGAAGTAATTCTTTCTAGGAGACTTGATAATTAAAAAGTTTGTATATATTTATCACGTATTTTAGTCTTTAAGAGTGACTGATAAAAAATATTGAGGAAGTTTGGCTTTGATCACTGTTTTTTCACATATACATCACAAAAAAGCTTATCAAAACAGAAGCATCCTCCTCTCAAAAGGTAGAAGAAAATAATCCAGCATTCATTTCTTGTTCTTTCACACAATACAGAATCTTAAATTGAGTTTATGAATAATTCAGCAGATCAGGGGCTGAAGGAGACAACTCAGAGCATTATTTTCTTTAGAGTCTACTTCCTCAATAACATCCAGTCTAACTTATGGAAAGAATGATAAATTGTAAGCTTACTATAAGCCATATCTGAAGCAAAGGGAAACCAGAATATAAGTCTGAGATACAACTCAGACTCAAACTCAGATTCAGCTTCAGAGGAGACAAAGTTCTAAAGCAAGGCACTACAAAGCAGCTTATGTAAAACTCTTTACATTAGGTCACAAGAAAATGCAATAAAAATAAGAACAACAAGAGAAAAAAAATAATGATGGAAATGGAGAAAAATTTAGCATAAATAGTAGGAACTTTATGTGAACTTGACAATATAACTGCACATCATTATTTATATATTTCAGTTTCATGATTCTTCACAAAGCTGTGAGATAGTGAGGAAAAAGGATCTCCATTTTAACTTCTTTCTTAATTGTTTTAATAGTTAATTACAAAAGACTATCAGTTAGTTTTGCTACTCTAAATAAAACTAACTAAAGAGTGACCATTACACGTTATAATAACACACACTACAGTATCATTATCACATATTATTGCCAAATTATTATCAGCTTGATTCTTTCTGCAAAAAAAAAAAAATGCACCTATCTGCCTAACTTTTGATTTAGATAGACATCTGGCAGAAGCTATGAATTAGGCTTAAATAGAACTTATACATATTTATAGTGAGGTATTTTTTAAATATTTGCATTTGTTATATATTCTTTAGACATATATAAAAATTGAGTCGCATTTAAACTCGGTAGAGGTTAATGCCAATTTATATTAGTTGAGAAACAGTGTTTTTATGTGCATGATTATAGCATAATATGCAAAACATCTGAATAATTTTGAACGGTTGTTTTAAACAGCGGTTACCTTCTCAAAATTACACGATTTCATAATATGAAAAACCTGCACACAGCTGGACTATCATTCACATGAAATATGAATATTTATATGAATAAAACAGAACTTTAGGAAACATTTACAGTTGATGCCTTGATTTTGAACCTGCCCCCTTTTTTCTCTCAGAGTAATGAAAGTACTTTTCAGAGATAAATTATATCACTACCTATTCCAACCAGGCTTCATTTTCATCTGGAAATTGATGGATAAAAGCAGCAACAGATTGCTGAAAGAAAATAGGGGAACCAAGGCCAGTTATATTATTAAAAAAAAATGAACGTTTTGTTTTGTTTCATTTCCAAACTGGGATACAGAAAGAGAGGCAAGAAGGAGAGGTGAAATTATAAGTGCATGCTTCAGAGTAGCATCACAAGATGGTAGTTTCTCCACTTTTTCAAATGCCCTGTAATCATTTAGACTTGGGAAATAAATATCTTGACCTCTTAACTGCTACTCTGAACATCAACAGTGCAAAGAATTAAAAATCTGAGGTTAAGTTTTTTTGAGAATCTCTTTTTGAATAAATGAAGTTCTCATACCTGAGAGAAAAAACTGAGCTAGGAATGCTACAGAACGATTCAGTATCAGAGACAAACAAATATGAAGTGAATTCTGGGTTAAAGGTTATTTTAGAAAATTGCCATGTCTTCTTTCATTGATGGCACAGTAGGCTTTCTGTGAACAACATTACAGATAGTTATACAGGAAAGACAAAGCATCTTAAATATTTAGTAGCAGAGGTATATGCTGTTGAAAATTTTATACAGAAAAACTACATTTGTATTCTTTAGTGCAACAACCAGAGCTCAAAATGTAAGAGTAGCTCCTGTAAATGGTAGGAGAGCGCATCAACTTAGAAGATACAAATGGAACCTTCTCAGACTCCTCCTCCAACAAAGGTAATAAGCATTAAAACTGAGAGTAGTGCATCATATACAAAATGGATCACCATTAGTGTATTAGCTAGCGCTCAGTCCATCTGCAATATTGACTTATAGGTCAGAAGAAGGCCAGTACATATATATATATATATACATGTAGCTAAAAATTTGTCTAAATAAAAATAATCTAAAAAATCAAACAACTGTAAGAACTTGTCTTAACATGAGGATGCAGAAAATGATGGCATGGAAAGTGAGTATTAGCCAATATTTTAACAGGGTAATACACTAATGATTTTCTAGGAGTGTGTACAGAACTCATGGCAACTTCAATTAAAACTGTTCCATCCACATTATTTTTAATGCTTGGAACATTAAAATATCCATTCAGATTATAACCTCTTAATCATAATTTTTGTGCATTTTTTTTCCTATTTTTTTTCTCAGATTTTTCTCCAATAATAATAATTTGAGAGTTCCATAAGGACAGAGAATTTCTTCATTTAAGTCTTTATTTTGTCATAATCTGTTAATGTACCAGAAGGTAATCATCAAGGCAGTTGTTCTCACCTGTATCCGTTCAACTTCTAAAAAAGTTGCTGTCTGGAATGCTTTTTCCCATAGCGCTAGGTCAGACTCTAATTCCACAGAAAAGTAAAGATCTTCTCCAGATTCAGATTGGACACCAAAACAGTGTTTCCGCCGGTCCAGTAGATCACTGTCCTGATGAAAACCTGAAGTTATATAATCTGGCATACATCAATAAATATTTTTTTTGTTGCAAATATGCCCCAAAAACTAGCCTAAACATGGATATCTCAAATAATTTTAAACAGGATTCTGATATTCAGGATAGTACAGAACAACACAATATATCTGGCATAAATTTCACTATTTTTAACAAATAGCTAAAAATGTTATCAGCTAAATGCCTTTAAACTGAGTAAATAACACAAAAGGCAACCACTTTCTATTCACATGACAACAAAATATCAGTTTCTCTGACCTGTGTAACTCTCCCATCCTAGTTTGAAAGGCTGGCCAAAGGAAGCAAGGGATTTATTTAAGTATCTAAAAAGTCCATCTGTCCTACTTTGCCTATGGAGGCTAGATAAAATAAGTCCATATTTCTGATGGCTTAAATATCCAGTGTAAAATTTGTATACAGCTGTATATTACCAGCAGAGACCATGTTGGCTGCCAGTTATTAGTTTGCTGGCTTTGGACCTGGAAAAGGAGGTTACTTTTGGCTTTACTTTCAACACAACAGCATACAGTGAATGTCTGATTGCAGAAATATATGATATTTAATGATTGCTAGCAAATCAAAGAATAGTCAAGTTAATCAGGAAATCTATGTTAAGTGTTTTTCAAAGATTTTTCTTTTCCTGAAAGAGTAGAGGATACTTTATGCCAAAATTCTAGCATGTAATTTGTCTTTGTGAAAAATATCCTTGCAGAAAATGTTTTAATTAATATTGTCCCTGCTACAGCAAAGCAGCTGTCGTGAACCACAAGCTCACCAGCTGTCCTTGCAAACAGTTCTGAAATTTGGGTACATGTAGCCTGGGTGAAATTTCTACATGTTATCCTGTTGCAGAGGTCATAATTGAGATCAGCAAAAGACTCCTAGGATAGTATCACCATCTGGTTATCACAACTTGAACAGACCAAGGGGACCATAACTAGTAATACAAGCCTTACATTGTTCAAGCCAACCTGGGGGAGAGTAACAGGACATCAAACTGGCAGAGAATGGAAATGTACGAAATAGGAATCTCTATGATAAACCATTACACTTGAGCAGGGATGAAGGCAGTAGTGGAATGAGCACTACTTTCCTCCTTTTCATTCATGTGATAGACCTACTCAAGACGGTTAGGACAGCATCCATTCCTGGGTGCTCATGGTTCAAAATTCTTTTAGTGTCTAGAAAAAACAGCTATGAAGGCAACACAGCCTCACTTTTCAATCACTATGACAAAATTGAGTTGTTTAGAATTTAAAATGATCAACTGTTGTGAAGCAATGATCTCCTTCGTTACTTACCTTCCATCAATTCCTAAGCTTAGCACCTCAACAGCATTAAGTAATGGATAAAAGGATAGAAAAACCAGAATGAACATAGGCCTTTTGATTTTAAAAACAGCATATTCAAAAATAAATACAGACTATTCACTTGCGTTCAGAGGGCTATGTAAATGAACTAGTTAGATGTAGCTAAATTGTCTCCTATGGAAAATACTTATCTGTCAATTCTGATTACAGTAGGTTTTGGCCAGCATTCAAAATACAGGTCATAATGTCTGGGTTGCTATCAATGACAACTCTGTTGTACTGCACGCTCAGCCTTGAAGTACACAGAACAGTATCACTATGACAAATGTTTAATCTTGTGAATATGTGCATCAACATAAAACATACCACCTAGTACCTGGCAATATTAACTCTATCAAGAGGAACTGACTGAATAAAGGTGATGGCCAATCCAGCTTCCTTCTTCCAAGGAAGAACAGCTACTTCATACAGTGTAACAGTACTTCTCAGCTAATAGGTCTTTAGTGGAGTCTTAAATTCATCATGGTCCCAGAACTACACCCGATTGATACACTTATTGGTCCATAATCAAATAGACCTATTCAGGATGTGTAAGGCACGTGTTGTTTCCAGGGAAAGATTTAATTCTTCATACTTGCAATCTCAGACAAAACTAAAAATATTTTGAATTCATCTCCACTTATTCTTGACAAGAGGCAATAGAGAAAAAATAAGAGTAATAATTCAACTGTTCATTTTTTGAAACAATGCTATGGCACTATGTGGGATTACAAGAATTGNTATGCTGGCTATGTAAAAGGGTTGTGCTCTTTTATAAACTGAAAATGAAGGTGTTAAAAGTTGTATTGAGATTGATCTTTGTTAAAATGTGCTTGAAAGTGCAAGAACCTTGGAAAAGTCTTTTGAAGTGATTAAATAAAAGCCTGTGCATTTTATTACCAATATTGTTAGCAATAATTGTACTAGATCATGCTGAGCATTTCATTAATCCTAGTGATTGGAGGGAGAAAAAGGAGATAAAATGGATCTGGAATATTAACCCATGCTTTTGCTATTTACACATTAAGATGAGAACATACTGCATTTAGGGAAGATTTAATCTACACAAGGTAGCACTTCTCAGTGGTTTACAAAAAAAAAAAATAAAGTATTTCAAGCACTTCATCAGACTGTGAAAAATCACACACATGATGTACATATTAACAAAACAGTGCAAAGCAAAGCTATAAAAAAGATGAAAAATAATAAAATAAAAAAGAAAATTTATTCATACCAGAAAATAACACAGAAAAATAATCTGAAACATTATGGGAATTTATTTTTCCTTATTTGGATCAAGCAAACAAACCAAAATGCGTGACAAGTTGCCAAAACAAAAAAAATATATATTTTAATTAGTTCTAATCTTATGATCTGTATATACCTGTGATTTTGATATCCATTGTCGTGGACATGCTAATAGTATGGTAAAAATGGTAACAGTAAAAATAAAATCCAGTCAAATATATTTGAATGGTATATTTTCACTTATTTTCACTTTCACATGTCTCCATACATATGAGATAATAACTTCATCTTTAGTAGTATTTTCGTCTAGTTGTAAAAATAATTTGATGTCCCTGTAAGGCTCTCTTTAGTACTGTTTCTACTCCTTTTTTGCTACAAGACTTTTCTTTAGGTTTTCATTTGTACTCAGGCATGTAAAAAGTGAAGCCTATATATACCAAATCACAGGTTTAACTAGATTTTCACTTATATTATAGATAATTGTAGGAAACAGTAAGTACACAAATTTAAAAGACAGCTATTCAAAAGTCCTAGAAAAGATAGGAATTCAAAGTGAAATTTTGTCTCAGGAATCCAACTGAGAATTAGCCAAAACTCCCTGCAAGTTTAAGATGAACCTATCAGGAATCTTAAAAATAGGCTTGGATTAAGAAGAAATCATTACTAATTGACCTTAACAGAATAGTTACTTTAGTTAAAATATAAAATAATGTTCTACCCAGTTTAAATGCAGTTACAACTTTGTATTTCGACCCTGCATTTTTATTATCACTCACAAGTCAATTATACTCAGTAGCTAATTTCTTCTTATTTTTGAGCCATCTTTCATACTGGTAATGATCAGCTGTACCATTTGCCCCTGATGTTCTCAATGTGAATTAATACAGACTTTCTGAAGATGAACAGTCAGAAAGCTTGTAGCAGTATGCTAATTTCCTACTGGAAGGAAAGTAGCCCCGCTGAAGGATGAGTGGTGAGAAAAGTCTTTGGCTTATACCCAGCTTCAGGGTAATCCAGCATCTCTGCTGACAGGATGGTATGACTCCTGCTTGCCTAATTAATAATGATGTCCATGTTAAGTGAGAGTAATAAATTTGTCTAAGGGAACTAAGCATGGCTCATTAGGCAGGTCCTTTCAAATTAAGGCAGAATGCCTCTTTATCACTAAGCAGTGACATCACTTTCTCTATAGCAAGAGAATTTTTTCTCTTTGAAATACTGGCCTCTCCAGAAATAACAGTGCTCCTTTTTGATTACATGTATCTTTTCATTTTCTGCATGACAAATCCAATGAATATTCATATTTGGGCTATTTGTTAAATCCACTAAAATGTAAGAGACCCTGAACTCTGACTGCAATCAAGACCAATTGTTCTATTCTACAATGGTTTGTGAAGGATTAAACAAAACTATGCCCACGTGTTCCATGTAGGACCTTTACCCGGAAGGACTTATTTGAGAACAGTCTTAAACACTGGTTCTCCTGTTAAATATAGGTTATATATATATAATGTACAAAGTAATTAAGAGGTGGAACTGTATATACCAGCGACAGTGGTGAGCAGTTTTTGACATGAGCAATAAACTATGTAAGATGTTCAAAACCATTCAAATCAGAGTTATATACACAGACAAAACAGACCTTGATATGTTTTATTTTCTCTTTTAAAGTGCGGTAAAACTTAATGTTTGTGATACTGATTATAATTCTTAATAATGCAGAGCTGAAAAAAAAACCAACAAAACCTGCTTCCTTTTTTGACTACTTTAGAGAGTCCAGAAATAAAAAGAAATCTGTCCTACAAAACTCTCTCCCATCAATTCAAGAGCGCAGTAATATTAAGATGACTGTAAAAAATGATCACATCATGCCTTTACACCTGCTGGCACTAGCATCAGAGCACTGATTATTTTACACTTATTATCTCCATCTACATAAACAAAACTCCTTTCTAAGGGATTCTAATGATTTATTTCTTTATCTGAAACTTTGGGAACACTCTTTTCAGGTATCACCATTAGTTGCTATGGTGATAGTTCTAATAGCATTTACAGGCAGCAGGAAACTGATTCACTCCAAAGTGAAAAAAAGAGATACTTCTTCTCCAAAAAATACTCATTAATCAAATAATAAAGAAAAAAACATCCCATGTCACTTGCATGCAAGCACATACAAACACTTTGTCATCTTTTTTGGACCCTTCTAAATTTTAATCTCAAAAATATACAAAAAAAAAGTTGCAATTGCATAAATATGTTTCCTTAAATATCCACAGAATGACAGCTAACCTAAAACAGGGCACAATATTATTGTTCAAATTTTATGAAAATATGTATTCTGAAGGGGAAAAATAATTATGAGTACAGGATAAGTTTAGTTTCAATTAAATTTCCGTTAGAAAGATCTGTCTGATTGCATAACAGAAATAAAGTGTTAATTCCCTGCAACCTGCTAGGTGCAGTAGTAAGCACAGATATAAAATTAATTTCCTATTCTTCCCAATTAAAAGATAATGCAGTTTCAAAGACTCACTTGAATCAGAACATGAATCTGAATACAGGCTCCCCTTGAGTTAGTGCCATAATTATATCTGTTTCTTCCTCAATAATGTCCACCCAGAAATGTGCTTACTTTAATGCCATAGGAGGACAGTTTTCAAAAGCTGTCATTAAAAAGATCCATCTTTAGGGGAAACCTAAAGATACCTAAAAGTACCCTATTCTAATATTTTCCAGAGAAGCATTTGTGGCTGTTTTCTCTTAAAGAAAAATTAGAGAATAAGTAAGTAGATACTTAGAATGTGATGATCATCTCTTTGGGGATTTATTGTTGTACTTCTCCATACTCTGAGGTATTATTGGCTGGAAATTAAATCTGAGAATAGATCCCAGAAGAATAAATGCTACAATAAAAGATAGCAATGCTCAGGTCTTTTATTCTGAGTTCTTCTTTCCAACTTTCTCAAATTTATGTAAGTCTGGTGGTATTCATTTCCATTTAAGTTACCTGCCGGAGGGTATGATTTTCATGTTCAAGTTATAGTTAAAACAGTTCAAATAGTTTTGTGAAATAAATTAGGAAAAAGAATGAAATTTGTTTGTCCATTTCATATACAAAGAAACAAACACAGAAAACCACCCCTGAAACATCTTACGAAGTGACTCTGGAGTTTAAATCCTTTGTAACTGCAGTGAACGCTTCAGAAAAAATCAAGACCTGCTGCAAAATTCAGACATTATTTTTGCAGCTGTTACTGCTCATGAGAAATGAGAATTGAATACACTGTTCCTCCATCAAGAGGCTATGCACTTCTTCAAGAAGCAAAAAGAAGCACCTGACTCAAAGACAAACTGAACTGGAAGAAAAGGCCTTATAACTCTCACATGGTGAAATTTTTGTGGGTTTTTATTGTTTTTGTTTTTGCTGTTCTTATTTGTTTGTTCACCAATTTTAGATGCATTTGTTTTAAAAGTAAGAAAAGATCTTCTAAAGGTCTTCCTTGTAAAGAATGAAAATATTGAAAGAATAAGAAATAAATCTGATGAAATAAAGGCTGGAAGACAGCCCAACGAACAGGTTATTAATTATTAAAAAAAATATATTACATATGTTAATACTTACTCCTTTTTCAGCAGAATTCTTTACTTGCTTAAAGAAGTTTGTGATTAAATGATGGTAAGCTGAGAATAAATTAGGGCAGCACACTGTGGGCTATCAATATTTCTCTCCACAAATGTTTAAGAATATGCTACATTTTCTTTCTAATAGGGCTAAGAAAAAGTCAAAAGTGCCTATGAAAAAGAAGATTCTATAATAAGACTACAAATAAAAAATAGTTACACAAATAATAATTCTATTTTCAGTGTTGGTTCTTCCTACTGAGAGTAAGTAGCGTGCAGACTTTGCACCAAAGCAAATATCAATTAGTTGTCCCTGAGACAGGAACAATATATTTCACATGATGAACAGAGACAGATCTAGTGAAAAATACAATATAATCACTGTTGTGTGAAGGCCTATACTGCTAAGTTCTTTACATAATAAAACTCCAATGTCTTACAATAAATTTAATTATTGCAATAGTCAGGATTAACCACAGTAGAAAGTGTTTCTGGAATCAACTCAAATAATTAAGGATTGTGACCAGAAAACAAGAGGAAAATGACACACTGAAGAAAAATGCTACACCAAAAAAAGAAAAAAGCCTGCAAAAACTGATGTATCAGAACATATTAGTGAAGAAAACACTGAAATGCACCACAGATTCTGGAAAGTGTCCTGCTCAGACTAAATCAGTGCTCAAACTTTTGATAAATCTTGAACAGCAACTAGGATGTAAAACATACACTTACTTCTGTAGGGTATGCTCATTCATTATTTTTCTTTCATACTTAATTTCCGTTCCCTTTCATCATTCCTTTTGCCTTATGTTAGAAGTTAAAAGTTGGCTTTACATCACACGGATGTTGAAACACCCCTGTGTCTATGTGTGGGTCTCATAGACAGGCAGTAAAAAGCAATTTCTTAGAAGGAAAAGTTGATGTCTCTAACCAGCAGGCAGTTTCTAAGAATCATTTAAGCATCTGTTCTGTATCTGCTATTCTTTTCCTTTTACTCTGTGTGCTCATCTTGTTATTCCTGCTATGAAGCAGGATCACTCTAACAATGGCAGCCCCAGCCCATCTCACCTGACTCCGTTTTCTGAAGGAGAGACAGTTTACGCCATCTTAATATTATAAAAAAAAACACCTCCTTTAAAAACAAAACAAAATTTAACTTTCTAAAGTTAAAAGGAAACAGAAAAAGCCTTACTTAAAAGTTTTACATTTAAAATATCTTTTTTTTTTTTTTCCTGAATCAAATAAAAAGTTAACAAGACCACATATGGCAGCATTTGTCAGCAGTTGTCATGTAACTAATAAAACTTTCTGCTTTCAAAAGAAGCCCATTAAATTTCTCTCAGTTAACAACACAACAGAATTAAGGATTCTATCACTACATACATTCACATCAAAGAAGAATCACAGAAAATGTGGAAGATCAGGTAAGAAATGTGGTTATCTGGAGCACATCTCAGTTCAAGGAAGGAGCAGCTACACAGCCCTGTAAACTTAAAAGGTCTCAGTGACAGAAATTCAACAGCTTCAGCAGAAGTTCTATTTCAGTACTGAATGATACTAGCACCTGACATATTTTTCTTTATTGTATAACTAAAGACAACTTTATGATGGTCTTAATGCCAGTGGACAAGGGGAATATTTATTATTTCTACTGTTATCTTATACCAAAATAAGTTAGAGTGGGAACAGAACCTCATTTCTCTGGAGACAATAAATACATCTACTTTCAGAGCAGCAGGACTGAAAATCACTTCAATTACTTAGAACTGAAACACTCAGCAGTTTAGTACTTTTTTCCAAGAACTGACATCTTGCTGAGCCCTGGCTAAAGATGCGATTTTCCCTAGATACAGTATTCGTAAAAGGCACTCATGACTTATGCCACCTAAGCATGAGCTTGCGTAAAGGGCGTTATTGGAATCATATCAGCATGTAAGCCTTAGCCACTGAGCAAATTATATTTTTATCGATACTTTAAATATTTGAGCATAGTGGCATTCATTTGAGTATATTGGCATTCACACTGGAATAGGCTCCCCAGGGAGGTGGTTGCGTCACCATCCCTGGATGTGTTTAAAAACCGTTTGGATGTGGTGCTCAGGGACATGATTTAGCAGAGGGTTGTTAGGGTAGTATGGTTAGGCTTTGGTTGGACTTGACGATTTTTAAGGTCTTTTCCAACCTGAACAATTCTATGATTCTATGATTTTAAAATTTATCTAGCATTCTCCATAGTCTCTTATGCTTTTTACATCCTTTTCCTAGAAAAGATATTTGAAGCAATAATATAAATTATTTTTCTCTGCAAAACACAACTTGCATTTTGCAAAGATGAAGGCTGGCTATTACGTGTCTTTTTGGGGATGAAAAACAAAATTAGAGGACCTTTAAACGGGAAAATTAACATAATTGTATTTAAATAATTTACATAGTAACAGCTAAAAATGAGGAACAAACTGCATGTCTGGTCCTGATTAATACTGTACTGAGAAAAGTATAGCAGCACTGATGGGAATGAATGATTCACCATCCTGACACACTGTCAACATAGACTGCCATTCATAATTACTCTCACATTTCATTTCAGATCTGACCTGACACCTGAATATGGTTCCTGTTTAGTGCTAAATAAAATATGCTGTTTATTGTAAATCTCTGAATGTTTTTGCATGACACACTTAAGACAGAGGGGAATGACTGAATGATAGAAAGCATTTTCTCACAATTACAAGGAGATGCTTGGATTATGCTGAAGAACATCAGTAACTCAAGTAAACAAAGCAAACTTGCTTCATGTAAATGTAGCATTTTCTACTATTCTTTACAATTTACCTAAAAATTTTCTCTAATTCTACCTGCTGTGTGGAATACATAAGTAATACTTATTTACCAATTTACCAATTTACCAAACATACTTAAATTTTTTTCTATATATGGCTTGCTCCGAAAGTAATGCCTATTTTTATTTTGTTATGTTGCCTCTCTTTTTATTTTGTTATGTATGTCAGAGGCAGATGTTGGTGGTAGGGCAGCAGAGGCTAAACCTTCCCACCAATATTCTGCTACATGTTGTTGCCATGTGACAGACGGCAGCAGAGGGGCAGTCTGACACAATGGCATCTGACATGGAAGTGCGGATGAAGCAAAGGTGTGTCACTGAATTCCTCCATGCGGAGAAAATGGCACCCACTGACATTCATCAACTGTTGCTGAATGTCTATGGAGACCAAACAGCGAATGTGAGCAGAGTGAGGGGTAGGTGGCATGCTTCAGCAGTGGCAACAGTGGTCATCTCCACCGGTGCAGATTTTTACAAGCACGGCATGCAGGCTCTTGTTTATCGCTGGCAAAAATACACAGCTGATGATGGTGACTATGTTGAAAAGTAGTATTTTGTAGCTGAGAATTTTTTATGTCAAATAGTGTTATTGTGTTCTTTGTATCTGTTGTAGTTTCCATGAAAATGAACAAAATCATAAGATCATAGAATCAAAGAATTGCTCAGATTGGAAAAGACCCTCAAGATCATCAAGTCCAACCACAACCTAACCATACTACCCTAACACTAACAACCCACCCTTAAATCATGTCCCTGAGCACCACATCCAAATAGTTTTTAAGCACATCCAGGGATGGTGACTCAACCACCTCCCCAGGGAGCCTATTCCAGTGCTTAAACACCCTTTCTGTAAAGAAACTTTTCCTAAACCTCCTTGGTACAACTTAAGGCCATTTCCCCTCGTCCTGTCACCTGTCACCAGTGAGAAGAGACCAGCCCTGCTCTCGCTGTAAGCACCTTTTAGGTATTTGAAGAGAGCAATAAGGTCTCCCCTCAGCCTCCTTTTCCCCAGACTAAACAGCCCCAGTTCCTTCAGTCTCTTCTCGTAGGGCATATTCTCCAAGCCCTTCACAAGCCTTGCTGCCCTTCTTTGGACCTGCTCCAGCCTATCAATGTCCTTACTGTACTGAGGTGCCCAAAACTGAACAAAGTACTCGAGGTGAAGCCTCACCAGTGCCGAGTACAGGGGCAGGATTACTTCCCTAGTTTTGCTCGCCACACCATTCCTGATACAAGCCAGGATGCCATCAGCCCTCTTGGCCACCTGGGCACACTGCTGGCTCATATTCAGCTGACTGTCCATCAGTACACGAAGGTCCCTTTCCATCAGGCAGCTTTCCAGCAACTCCTCCCCAAGCCTGTAGGGTTGTCTGGGGTTGTTGTGACCAAAATGCAGGACTTGACACTTAGCTCTATTGAACCTCATACAGTTTGCAAGGAAGCATTACTTTTGGAACCACCTACATATATTCACATTTACACATACACACGCACACAAGCATACTCAAAAGATGCACACAATTAGACTGCATATAAAAAATGTAGGAGTTACCAAAAGACAGATTCAATTCAACAAGCTTTGAATGACAGAACAAGCCAATGCCATCTGCCTATTTCTAAAGCTAATGATATGAGTACCTTCTGGTTTCAATTTTAGAAGTCTTGATCAATCCTAACATTGGAATTATTTGACTACTAATGGGGCTTTACCTGCCACCATAAAGCACTGGGTGAAACAAGCTTCTTCCAGAATAAATTAAGAGCATATTTTCATGGCAAACTCTACCACCAATTCTGCTGAAAATGACTCATTGATGCATTTTAATGTCAGAAGTGATATCATCAGATTATCTTGCATGAAGACTTATTTAATATAGATCACAGATTTTCATCTGTATGCTGTTGATATCCGAGTAGTATCAGTTTGAATACAACTGGTGGTACAAAAAATAAAGTAGTTTAAAAGTATCACTTCCTCATAGCAGTTTATTCCATTGATTAATCACAAGAAATGTTAAAATTTCTAACTTCTTCCTAATTTGAACTTCCCTAGCTTTAATTCCTGCTTTTTCTTCCATTTTATCTTTNAGGGAAGAAGGAGGTCCATGACAGGTGGAAAAAGGGTCTGACCACTTAGGAAGAGTATAGAAATGTTGGCAGGGCCTGCAGGGATGAGACGAGGAAGGCTAAAGCCCACCTGGAATTGAACCTGGCAAAGGAGATAAAAGATAACAAAAAAGGCTTTTTTAAGTATGTTAACAGTAAAAGGAAGACTAGGGAGAATGTGGGTCCCCTGCTAAGTGAGGGGGGTGTTCTGGTAACGGGGGATGCTGAGAAGGAGGAGATACTGAACGCCTTCTTTGCTTCTGTCTTGAGTGAAAAAGCTCTCCCTCGGGAATCCCAGACCCTGGAGGTTACTGAGAGGGTGTGGGGAATGGAAGACTTCCCTTTAGTTAGGGAAGAGGCAGTCCGAGAGCACCTAGGCAACACCAATGTTCATAAATCTGTGGGACCCGATGAGGTGCATCCACGGGTGCTGAGGGAGCTGGCAGAGGTGATTGCTGAACCGCTCTCTATCATCTTTGAGAGGTGTTGGAGAATGGGGGAGGTGCCTGGAGACTGGAGGATAGCCAATGTCACTCTGATCTTCAAAAAGGGCAAGAAGGAAGATCCAGGTAATTACAGGCCAGTCAGCCTTACCTCTGTCCCTGGAAAGGTGATGGAACAGCTTGTGCTGGATGCCATCTCCAGACAATTGGAAGAAAAGGAGGTTATCAGGAGTAGTCAGCATGGGTTCACCAGGGGGAGGTCATGCTCGACCAACCTGGTAGCCTTCTATGATGTTGTCACTGGCTGGGTGGACGGGGGGAGAGCAGTGGATGTAGTCTAAATTGATTTCAGCAAGGCGTTTGATACTGTCTCCCACAACATCCTTATAACAAAGCTGAGGAAGTGTGGGATAGATGAGTGGACAGTGAGGTGGGTTGAGAACTGGCTGACTGGCAGAGCACAGAGGGTCGTCGTTGGCGGTGAAGAGTCTGGTTGGAGACCTGTAACTAGCGGTGTTCCACAGGGGTCGGTGCTGGGTCCAGTCTTGTTCAACATCTTCATTGATGACCTCGATGAGGGGATAGTGGCCACCCTCAGCAAGTTTGCTGATTATATGAAGTTGAGAGGATTGGCTGACACGCCTGAAGGCTGTGCTGCCATTCAGCGAGACCTGGACAGGTTGGAGAGCTGGGCAGTAAGAAACCAGATGAGGTTTAACAAAAGCAAGTGCAGAGTCTTGCACCTAGGGAGGAATAATTGCACTCACTGGTACAGGCTGGGGGATGACCTGCTGGAGAGGAGCTCTGCAGAGAGGGACCTGGGTGTCCTGGTGGACGACAGGTTGGCCATGAGCCAGCAGTGTGCCCTTGGGGCCAAAAAGGCCAATGGTATTCTGGGGTGCATTAAAAAGAGTGTGGCCAGCAGGTTGAGGGAGGTGATCCTCCCCCTCTACTCTGCCCTGGTAAGGCCTCATCTGGAGGACTGTGTCCAGTTCTGTGCTCCCCAGTGGATCTCTTGGAAGGAGTCCAGTGGAGGGCCACAAAGATGGTGAAGGGCCTGGAGCATCTCCTCTATGAAGAAAGGCTGAGTGAACTGGGTCTGTTTAGCCTTGAGAAAAGAAGACTGAGAGGGGACCTGATCCAGGTCTATAAATATCTAAGGTGTGGGGGNAATAACTTTTCTAGGAAACTGAAAGAAGGAAAGAGGAGATTAGTAACAGTCTCAAAAGACAGAATACAAAACAAACAAACAAACAAACAAAAAAAAAAGAAGAAAAACTGAGGCTCTATATGAAAAAAAAACAAACCAATCTTAACAACAAGAATTACTGAAGAGTGCCTCAGCCCCAAAGGATCATACTTGTGTTATTACACAGTCAGGCAAGACAAAAGAGTTGATGAAGGCATCTGTTTCTCAAAATTTAAGAATATAAAGCCCTTTGAAAAATATCATCAAATTGTAGCTACGGCATAAAAGAAAGATAGTACATAAGATCAATTGATTTTTTATATAAAGAGAAAACAACTATGAATAGACCCAATACTGCTGAGAAGCATGAATGGGCTTAGATGCTGTGGTGTAGAACTTTCTTGATCAATGTGATTTTAGTGCTGTATGATAAAATTCTGTCCTTAACTAATTCTTAGGAGTACAGACTATTAGAATTGAAACTCTTCCAGGGAAAATCTTCATAGTCAGGAATTAAAATTTCAAAATACTGTCTCATCTTCTGGAATTTTATTTATTTGCTGTCATCCTCAAACTCAGTTTTTACCATCTTATTGAAATATGGGTATTAAATCAGATTTAGAAGGATGGAAGAGACTAAATACTATGAGTCAATAAATACTGCTTCATATAAAATGAGGAAGTGAAGAAATATTGGAAATATACAATCTTTTTCAATGAATTTTAAGAAACTACTCTGAGATGTGACAAAATAAAATGCAAAACGTTTTTGTCAACAACAACAAACCAACAACAAACAAACAACCAACAACAACAACAAACACCAAATAACTCATCTGTTTCTAATTCAGACAGAAAATGAAATGATCTCTCACAAGGAATAGAGAAATGGGGAGCTGAGTTTTGCTACAGTTCCACTGAACACAAAGCACCAGCCAGAGATTATGAAGTCATTTTGCCCTGCCTCATTAGGAAAAGTAACTACTATTCCTGCTGAAGGCCACAGCTACTTGAAGCTTTGTTTAGAAGCTCATTACAGGCTCCATACTTTGGGGAAAACATATGAGAGTTCCCCCTCCTTCATAAAATTTCTCACAGAATCTTCAGATCAGATCACTGTCCTGATCACCAGTGTACCAAGAAATCTCAGAAAGGTAATTATGTTTTAAGATGCAAATAAGATATGTTAGAACTGATCATGCAACTGAGCATGGAGAGGAGAAGTACTATTGATCAAATAGATAAAAAAAAAATAGCAGGGGGAGGCAGCTGATATATACTATTTAAACACATGCCTTCCTCAGAAGTCATACAAGACAATAGTTTCATTTAATTTTCTGGTTAAAATGTTGGCAGATCTGTTCAGAAAAAGCTTAATCCAAGAAGCTTGCACTACAAATATAATTAAAATTGTTTTTCTTCCTATAACAACATTTACATGTTACATAATTAGAAGCTCCAGAACTGCAGCCTTGAAAGTTTATTCTTAATCTTTTTTAATCCCTGGAAGAGATGAATGTACATGCAAACAATTGTACATACAAAAGTTTGCCTAGAGAAAGACCTTCTAAAAGGCCTACTGCAGCCTTTGAGAAGAAGAAAATTTTACTTGGCACTTAAGTGTACAAGTATCATATAAACGGTTTTAAGCACCTCTACAGATACTCTTCCTTCAGTTTGTCTTTTAAAGAGTTTGTTCGTTATTATTTTTCCCTCCTACTCAGTGGCAAGAATTTTTTTTTTTTTTAAATCTGTTTTAACTGTCTTTCTGTTTTGGAATAAGAATCAGAGTCTGTTTTATTTTTAATAATTAAATTATGTTTTGCTCGCAGCTCATCTGAAACAAGACCCTACAAACACTCTGAGATCAGTCTTGTCTCATAAAGCAGCAGCTTGCCAGAATTCTCCTAGCTCACAGCACTGTGGTTCACAATCCTTCTATAAATATGTGCTTCCCATAATCATTTACCCACAAGCAACACATTACTTCTGGAAACTAATAATAAAAATGATATTGTATATAAATAGAAATAATACAACAAACTCTCAGTAAAGAAATCTGTAGTTTCTTCCAAGCTGCTTACAAAAGAATAATCTTTTTCTTTTGAACTGAACAGGAGCATTCAGCATTGTGTCTAGAAGGGAGATAGCTATACTTGACAGGTAGCAAACACTCAGGTAGATGCACCAAAGCCAGGAGGGCTTCTTCCAAATTAAGGTGCCTGACAGCATAATCTGAGATTTTAATCTAATTCTGAAAAAATGTTACCAACAGTCAAACTTCTACTATTAACAATGGGGGAGACAAACTATTATACTAGTGAACCCATGAGACTTACCAGCATTGAACACACTTAAGTTCATAGTTACATCTATTCTCAGTGTATTCAGTATGTTCTTAAACGCTTTGCTAAACAAACAAATAATTGTGAATGAAGAATGGCGTGGACACTTGCCATCTAAATTTGAACTAATTCCAACAGGAAGGATCTACAGCCTGAATCAGGACAACTGCTAAACACTTAGTGCTGTCTGTATGGCTCTGCTGCCGACTCCTTAGCTACTGGCTTAAAACTTAGCTAGAGGATATGTGTGTTTCCTGCAGCATAGATGTACCATAAAACCATGAAATTAAACTGCTAAACAGTAGCTAAAATTTTTCCCTTTCTTGTCAGTCAGATTCCAATTAATATTCAACCTGAACTGCCTCATTTGCTTCCCTGCTTTCCTTTTGGTGCTCTCAAACTGCACAGAAGTTATATTCAGGATGAAAACTAAAGGTAGAGATACTGCTCTGCAAGCCGTGCCATTTCCACAGCATGCAAAAAGCTTTGGTATTACCCAAAATCTCAGCAGTTTGCATTCAGAATGACAGTTCAGTTTAAATGTAACCAACTTGCTTCAGGCTTGTTTTGCTTGCC
Organism: Pavo muticus; assembly: GCA_016647715.1. Lineage (NCBI taxonomy): Eukaryota > Metazoa > Chordata > Aves > Galliformes > Phasianidae > Pavo > Pavo muticus. The sequence continues at coordinate 253,061 of JACDJE010000510.1, forward strand.
AAAGGGAAATGAATAGCTCCCTTTTAGCACAAATAGATCTCTCCTGTATTTTTCTAAGTGTTCAGGTGACTGAGGGGAAAGAAGTACTTGTTAGCTGCACAGTAATCTGATGAACAGTTATTTTCTGTCACCTTTATAATACATTTCTCTGGAACTTCTCAGTGCTCTAAGTTACAATGCCTTTAACTCAATGACCGATATCTCATTATGAAAGCCTGGTACATATTGCATGAAATCATTTCATTCAATAACATTTATGTCCACACAGCATGATAAATATACTTACTGGAGGTGCCACAAATTTATACAGAGAAGATCCCCTCAGTGCTAGAAACTTTGGTGTGTACATTCGATCCTGAAGGGAGTCTTGTTCCCGTTCTTCCGTCCAGCCCATGTAGACTATCTGACAAAAAAATCGATAGCGTTGACAAATTCCTCAGGCAATTTCTTCAAATCAATTGCAAATACTTCATGCAAGTAAGCTGATGTCTGTCAAATCTTACAGAACTACAAACCTTGAACCACTGACACAATGTGATATATTGGCAGTTCACTTATAATCACATGAATACATAAAGAAAGCCTGTTACAACAACCAAAATATAAGAGAAGATACATTTATTGCCCTAGAAACGACAAAAGAGCTAATCCACACACCTAACAGATGTCTATTTTTTTCTGTTATCATCTCATTAAAAGCTCTCTAAAGGAATTCTAAATACTTGCAGACAAATCACATCAGAAGAATTTAATGCAAGTGAAGTGTAAGGAGCCAGTAGGCAGGAATGCAAAATCAAGAAGTATTCAGATACAAGACAGGCAGAGAGATAAATACATGGGATCTTATTGCAACATGGAAAAAATAAAGACATTCTGAAGTACATTTTGTACTTGCATATATTCAGAAATTAAACATTTCCAGATAATTGCATAACTGGGAAAAAAACTATACTAATTTATTGAAATAACATTTCAATCTCAAAGTACGGATTTAGAAAGGAATGCTGCAGAGTTTTTAAAGATTAGATTTTTTTTCCTTCAGATCACATGGTATGTTTATAAATATTTGTTCAACTACCTCTGATTTGGTGATCAAAAAAGCTTATAAAGTTCAAAAAGAAGATATAGCCACGCCTCAATACTCAAGAATTAAGCAGTACTCAACACTATATTGTCATGCAATAATTGAAAAGCCATGGTCTCTGAAATCCCTTTCATTCCTGAATGAAAAATACTCAAGAATACAGTCCAATAGGTACAGTGAGAGAAGCTTGAAATTATTTCAGTTCAACAGTTACTCATATTCTCCTCGTTTCTCCTGTTTTGTATTTTATTCAATGCAATAAAGATATGTAGCTCCATCCCTCTGACTTGATAGGAATCTGTGCAGCTTAGTGACTGAGAGAAGCTATACATGGGAGTAAAATTAATATAACAATGTACAATTACTTACAGAAGTATGGTATATTTTTCCTCTATAAGGGAAAGAGAATGAATGATCTCTAATTTCTAGGCATTAAGACAACTACACTTTTTAATTAATTCTGTGCCATCTTTGATTTGTTTCACTAGAATTGGATATAGTAAGATATAATCTTGCCTGATGAGATTTCATATTACTGTTTCACAGTGTGTAATCTATGTTCATTTAGGTTTTTTTCTAATTCACATTCCTCACTTCATCTAAGTTTCTATTTCTCCTACATCAGAATAACAGGGCACAGTCATGCATGCTGTGCAGATGCACTGATATTTCACATTTGATTGCCTTAATACTAAAGCAGCCATGAAATTTAAAGCAATTGCTCCTTCTGATATTGCTCCCTTGCCTCCGTAGATCACAAGGAGAAATTTGATTGATTTTTCAGACAACCTGATACACTAAGGTTTTATTAACAAAACGCATTTCTCTTTCAGACTAAATACTTATTCTTAAACATCCAGCAGAACACTTAAGAAAAAGCTGTATGACTGTAATTAGGAACAGTTGCATAGTTGTTTGAACGCACAAGTGTATTTATATGTGTGGATTAAAATAATGTTGGCTAGATTGTGGAAAACAGGAAAAAATGTACAAAGACTTGATAACTATTTTAACTGCATGCTCCTATAATGGTCTCAGTTTATCTAAGTAAACTGAACACGTGATGTTAGATAAAATGTGGTAGTTTTTACAGTCAAGCTGAGAAACTGAATTGAAATGTTTTCACTCATGGGATAAAATTGAGGCCACTTTCTTAAAGCATTTATGTTACTAATAAACATTCTGACTTCTAAAAAAGTTTTGACTATTAATAACCTCAAAAAAACTATTCATTTGAAAAGGGATCAGAACATTTCAAACTAAAGGCTCATGTATATATATACACTAACATTTTGGATGAATATGAAATTTGACTTGGAAGGCTGAATTTGATAAGATTCTATCTGAAAAGAAATGCTTATTACCGTGGATACAGGATGTATATGGAACCAGAAATAGACAGTGCCCAGAATGCCCATTTTACCATTTTACACATTTAAAAATGAGGGTAATTTTTTTTAATCATAGAAATGTTTCTGTATAAACTGCTGACGTTATCAACAAAAGTAAGAAAATAAAAACAAACCCAATAAATTTTATTTCTGATAACATTCCAGTTTAAATACTTTTTTTTTTTTTTTTTTTTTTTTTTTTCA
>JACDJE010000510.1:259078-269592 GCA_016647715.1 Pavo muticus
TTTTTTTTTTTTTTTTTTTTTTTTTTAGGATTCAGAGCTCTCTGTTCTCCCTCCTAAGGTACTTGAACACCCAATAAAAAACATATCGTATTTTTAATAAATTAATTCCTATCCCCTATCAATTTATGTATCTTTCCACCAGATCTAATTTATTTGTATCTTCAATAACATTCCTTTCCTGTGAAGTGCAGCCCACTGCTATGTTACCACTATTGAGGCATAATGAATAATTTAATGCAATATAATTAAAATGTGATTATTGTACTCAGCCTGTTTTAATAATTGGCATGTCAAATTAAAATTTCACCCCCAAAATAGTGACTGTGAAAACTTCTACACTTTTACATATCTTTACCTAGGTAATTTGAAGTCTTTTCATAGAATCTTCTTTATCATCCACTACTGTGGATTGTATCATATTACTATTCTAGTATTCGAATGTGATTTATTTTACTTTATTTTATTTTACTTTTTCACTATCTATCTAGATTTCAAATATTGAATTAGGTTATCAGAGATCATTTTTCTGAATTTACGTCAGTAGAACTGTTCTGGAAAGTCAAAATAGTGCTCTTTTAAATCTTCCTTCTCTCTTTTTTTTTTTTTTTAATTATTATTTAGAAGGTTCTAATCAGATTAACAATAACGACTTATTACTGTGCTTAGGTTAAGTCTCCTCCTCATTCTTTTCCTTGTAATGGGACAAAAAAAAACAAACAAACAAAAAACATTATAGTGACAACGAAACAGAGATTTACCATGAGGACTTTAATAAACATAAATCCACAAGTTTTAAACCACACAATACCTTAATCTCTGATTGAGGTGCAGGAGATCCTGCCTTGAGGTTGAGAGAATTATAGAAATTGAAAATGGCATCTCAGTTTCATACACAGTTCATGAGAACCCTTTGGAATTAATGCAAAGGAGAACACACTGTACGCATACAGGCAAGTATGAAGAAAACATTTGCCATGATTCTGAATTTTATTTAACACATATTGCCTTTCTGATGACTAAATCAGTGAAGTCCTTTGCTGGCTGGTAGACATTAATACTTATTTAGTATTTTAATATTTTACTGTCACTAGAAGTAGTCTTCTCTCATATTAAAAATCTGAAATATTAATGTGCATTCAGTGGGATCTGGCAGTTCATATTCTCCACTTCAGCGCTTCTGTCATGGAGAGAAACTTCAAATCTCTCTAACTGATGAAAACTACGATACCATTTAAAAGGATAAACTTAGGATAGAAAGTTTCTTTAATCAAAATTCTTCTAGTGGCATTCATCAGAATTTTTGACAGAATTAGGGGCTGGAAGAAGGAACAAAATGTCTACCAAGAGATTTAGTAGTAAGTCCTGTCCTTATTGCACAAAAGACACTTACAGAAGTTTCCAGAGTACAGCAACAGAAAATACTAGCATGCTTGGTGAAAGTTGCATGCTAGTTTATAATGATCATAAGTCTAAAAATGGAAAAAGTTTCTGAAAGTCTCATTCCAACCTAAACAAGCCAGGTAATGCATATGTATTTTGATTAGTAAGCACTACAGTAACATTTACTAATTCACTTTCACACAGAAGACATGACTCAAGACCTGCTTACCTTCTGGCTATATAAAGACATTGCAGCAGTTCTGGCCGAGCCAACACACTCAGCCTTTCATGCAGACAATATATATTTTATCTTCTAAGTAAGCTCAGCAGCCTGATCAATACAGAAGGAAATACGCCGTGGAAACATTAATTCTAAAACATTACCTCTCACCCCATGGCAAATTCATATGAAGGTTAGCAAAGACCAATTTCAAGTCCTTCCACTTAAAGTGAATACTAGCCACAGAAGCTGCATCTGTACTAATAAATTAAGTATGTATGGGAATGTTTGTTGACACTATAGCCAACTGACAAGGGCCACACCATATTCATATGCTGAAAATCTCAAGCACTGGCTGGGCATCAGTTGGCGGGTGGTGAGAAATTGCATTGTGAATCACTTAATTTGTAAATGTATGTGTATATATATATATGTATAATTATCATTACTCCTATTTCTCTCTTCCTTCTCCATCTTAGCAAATAGTTTTTTATCTCAACCTATGAGTTCTACTTTTTTTCAGATTCTCTCCCCATTTCCACTGAGCGGGGGGAGCAGTGAGGCTGTATGGTGCTAAGCTCTCTGCCAGGTTAAACCACAACAAGAACATTCATATGAAAACTGCTTATTAGAAAACATTCCTTCACCAATGAGAAGCATAAACTAGTAAACTAGGAACTATATGGGTGAGTGCTAGGTGGTGTATTTGGTCCAAAATCTACGGTGATCATGCAAAAAATAGTTAAGAATATTATTCTTAATATTGTTGTGATTGTATCCCTCAACTTGGGAATGTTCTGTGATATTTATTCCTAGTAAGTGAGTTGCCTGAACTATTTGAATTTAAACAAGAATATGGAACTAAACCCACTCAAGATACACTGAGTGATAATATTCCACTGCAAATTGAATGAGTATCTTCCTGGATTTATCTCTGCCCAGTGATGTGTGATTATCTGTGCAGAAGGAGAAGCAGAGAACAATGTTGTCTTCCCAATATTTCTGAAAAGAAAGACATGAACTCAGTAGCTCCTATGGAAAACAGTAAATGTAGAAAAGGGAACACTGCAGTAGAAGAGTCCAGGTTTCTTTTCTCCACCTTTTTCATCGGGCTTCTGAAGTTATCATGCTATATATCAATCTCTGTGAATTTAGCCTTTGATTTTAGCATCCAAATTACTCTCCAAGGAAACAAATTTATAATAAAAGTAGAATTTGAGGTACTATAGAAGGGAAGAAGTTTGGAAGTGATCACAAAGTCACAATCTAAATTTTTTAAAGTTGCCTCTGCTTTGGTAATACCCATGGAGAAAATTTGTCTTGTACAAATGCATCTGGACACTCATGATGCTGGCAGAAAAGCTAAACAAAGACTCTACAGAGGTTCAATGTAGAAATAGCAATGGGAAGCTGTTTTTCCTCGTTTTACTTGCTTTAATATTTAGTGAAACAATGGATAAGTCCTATAGTATCTGCTGCAGAAAGCTAGAAGGAGATGAATGTTAAGTTAGCATGCTGATGTTAGAAGCTGTAATTTCATTGCAGTGATTTTTTCTACAGTAAAAAAAAAAAAACAACTGAAACACTTCAAGATTTTATGAACGTGATCATGCTTACAGACAATAAAATAACAACTGAATATGAATAACATGGTAAACACATCAGTAATATTCTTATATCACTTAATCAGCAATTGTCCCTATGCTGGATTGTCCTATGTTAACACAGACTGAGAATGGAGGATCTACAGACAGTCTGAAGAACTAAGTGATAAGAAAGAACAACATCTATGCACTCTTTCCTGTGCCAGGAAGGTGCTGATTCAGGTTTCACAGCTTTATGGCCTGCATTCTGTCTGACTGGTCAAGCCCTACTTTTATGTAACGAACTTCTGCTACACGTTGAAAAGAAAAAAAAATAAATCCCTACATTAGTACACACAAATGGGATAAAGGAGAAGAGGAAAAAAGAAAAATGGCTAAAAATGAGTGAATTAGAAAAATATCAACAAAGTAATATGATAGAAAGAAGGAACAGAAGAAGGACTTCTGAATTAGAAAAAAGTACAAATCATAGTTGCAAACAGAATAGTAAAATCTTTGGATGAAGTCATAAGAAGGACTTGTCCTCACTCCTAAAGGCTAAAATCTTAAGAGAAGGTGCTAGGTGCTTATTGTTTTCCATACTGAAGTCCTGAAGTAAACAGAGATTACCATTAAAATAAAAAAAGCATATGCCACTAGCAACATATTTCGTATCTCACCAAGAGTGACTGTGTTGTAAGCACAGTAGTTCATATTACCTCCTAAGTGCAATGTTTTCACAGAGTGAACAGCTGCTTCTGTTAATTTTATTCCTACTTGAGAGAGTCAATGTTTGCACACACTTGGTAGTTAACCACAGACATCCCCTGTCCAAACTCATGGTATAAAAACACTTTTGCCTCTTCTATTTATGATTGCTAACAGAGGTTTTTTACTCAGATTTAAAATTTGGTTTCTTATTTTTGAATTTTTTTTCTCTGATGTAAAAAGCTTCCATATTTTACTGAGTCGTTCCATCTGTAATCTGCCTCCTAAAGGAATGGAGTGCACCAACATGACCTACAAAAACTAGAAAAAGTACCATGTATGTCAGTACAAGGTCTTCCCAAAGGGACACACTTCTTTAAAATATTTTTTTTTCATACCTCTTGATATTAGACTCTGCCTGGATGAAAAGTAAAATCCAAATTACCTCTTACAAAAAATTTGACCTACAAAAAGCAACATGGGAAAGCACTTCAGATGAATGGAAAGAGACAGTTTTTCATCTCTTTTTTCCTTCCCTCTACCTCACGTTTTAGATTTAGAAATGCTGAAGATTATTTTTCAATGTTTTAAAAAGAGAGAGAAGAAAGTATGTATTAATTCTGAAAGAAATCAGAAAAAAAAAAATACAATGTACTGTAATGGATCTGTTCAATTTGCTACTCATCAATTTAGCTTTCCAAACATTTAATTAGCTCTCCCATTTCCTATAGTTAAGGTAAACTGAAACAATTAGAAAAAGGACAAACGTTTTTAGAATGGTATTCCATATTTTAATGACTCTGCTGTCTGCCTTAGTGCAATCTTACACTGCAACTTTGAGTTGCTTCAACATATTAGAAAGCAATAGAACTGATCTGTATTTCTTTTAACTCCTCAATTAGAAAAAGAAATGTTGTACTGATAGACTGTGCCAGTAAAGCAGAGCCATAAAACTCTTTTTAGGTAGAAAACACATACTGCATTATGGAGAAATAAAACAGTTTCCCAGTTAAAAATCAGTTTATTTCCAATTTTGTCATGGTTTTTGAAAACATTTCTTTTAAATTTTGGATCTGTATCTAAAGACTTCAGGACTTATAATACTGATTCACAGGGACAAGATTTGATGTCTTTCTGCAAGGCAGCCACATGGAATTTCTAGTTCCAGTGTAATCCTCTGGTTTCTCAACTGGTCTGACAAAATGGTAATTTATTTTATACTTTGTCATAATACCTTGAAAATTTTGCACATTATCTCATAGACTGAAAATGTTTTCTCAGCTCGTGTCCAATCCCAGGTTGTGACCTTGGAAAAAAAATAGAAAAAAGAAAAAACAGGAAAAGAAACCAAGTTATTATTCTTCATTTCAATAGTTCAGTTTATTTAAAATAAAATCAATCCCTAAAACTTTCTACCTTTTACATCCAGTATAATGTACACAGAAAGGCCAGCCACTGCCTCAGAGCACAAACTAACAGGGACAATTGCTGAAAAGATGTCTATCATCTCCTTGCACTTACAGAGGCTTTTCATTCAGGCTGCTCTATGCTGAATGAACAGGTTTCCCCTGGGAGCCTCCTATCTATGCTGGTGGGGGTTGCATTGAGATTGCAAAAGGGTACAGCCCTTTAATTCTTCTCACAGAACCCTGACATGTTTCTCCCCATTTCTATTCTTATAACAGAATTTCTTGTTATACATACATTGTTTGCAGAGGTCCTAAACCATAAAACTGAAGTTTCCAACCTTGCAGTGTCCTAGACACTTATCACATGTGACTTGCAATCAAGGTGAAAAAGCTAACAAGAAAGAACAAAAGTAAATATACACTTTTTTTTTCTTACCAATGTGAATCTGCTCTTAAATTCGAACAGAGTGAGATTTGTATAATAGTCTGTTTCTCCACATTATCTCAGAATTTTTGCAATTGTTTTTAACAGTATTTATATTAAGCGATTATTTTAAACAAAGCCTACATAGATAAGAAGAGTTCAGTAAAACAATATGAAGGTAAGAGTTAACACATAAACAAGACATAAAGGGATAGACGAATATATTCAATCAGGGAAAAGTCAACAGAAAACTATAAATAACTTTTCTAGGAAACTGAAAGAAGGAAAGAGGAGATTAGTAACAGTCTCAAAAGACAGAATACAAAACAAACAAACAAACAAAAAANTTCAGTCTAGCATCAATCAACACCCCCAGGTCCATTTCCTCTACACAGTCTTCCAGCCACTCTGCCCCAAGCCTGTAGCGTTGCCTGGGGTTATTGTGGCCAAAGTGCAGGACCCAGCAGTTGGTCTTGTTGAATCTCATCCCGTTGGCTTCAGCCCAGGTATCCAGCCTATCCAGATCCCTCTGTAGGGCCTCGCTACCCTCAGGCAGATTGACACTTCCAGCCAGCTTGGTGTCATCTGCAAACTTACTGAGGGTGCACTCAATGCCCTCATCCAGGTCATCAATAAAGATATTAAACAGGACAGGCCCCAGCACCAACCCCTGGGGAACTCCACTCATAACCGGTCGCCAGCTGAATTTAAATCCATTCACCACCACTCTCTGGGCCTGGCCCTCCAGCCAGTTCCTTACCCAGCCAAGAGTGTACCTGTCCAAGCCACGGACTGCCAGCTTCTGGAAGAGAATACTGTGGGAGACAGTGTCAAAGGCTTTACTGAAGTCTAGGTAAACTACATCAACAGCCTTTCCCTCATCCACCAGACGGGTCACTAGGTCATAGAAGGAGATCAGGTCGGTCAAGCAGGACCTGCCCTTCATGAACCTATGCTGGCTAGGCCTGACCCCCTGGTTGTCCCGCACATGCCGTGTGATCCCCCACAATCTGCTCCATAATCTTCCCCAGCACCGAGGTCAGGCTAACAGGCCTGTAGTTCCCCGGATCCTCCCTGCAGCCCTTCTTGTAGATGGGAGTCACATTGGCAAGCCTCCAGTCTTCTGGGACCTCACCAGTCAACAAGGAGAGCTGATAGATGATGGAAAGAAGCTCGGCTATCACCTCCACCAGTTCCCTCAGCACTCTCGGATGAATCTCATCCGGTCCCATGGACTTGTGGCAGTCCAGTTGGAGTAGCAGGTCTCTGACTGTTTCCTCCTGAATCGTGGGGGGTTTAGTCTGCTCCTCAGCCAAGACTGCCAGGTCAGAGAGTGATAATACATAATAAATATGTCTACCTTGTAGCATTATAGCAAAAAAAATGTGTATCAAAGCATCCTGGATGTCTTTTAGTAGTTAAAAAATACAGAAAAGTTTGAATTATTTCCCCTTGTGAGTGATGTTATGAACTCTTCATTTTTAAGAATATCCAGAACTTGACTGGGCAAAGTCCTGACCAACATGATTTATGCTGACCCTTCCTGGAACAGGGTTTTGACCAGATAACCTATAATAAATCATCCAACATACATTTGTCTGTGATTCAGTGAGTCTTTGGTATCAAAGCAGTCATATCTATCTTGGGATCTGTTTCAGAGCAGTCACAACTTACTGCTCTTAGCATCCAACTTCAGCATGACTTTTTTAACAGTACCATGGTACACAGGATACTGCATACCAGTATATACCACCTGCATTCTTACAGTCTCTTATATAAAAGTCCTCCTAAATTAATTACTCAGAAAGTAAGAGAAGGGAGAACAATCTGCAACTGCTTCAAATATTAACTTGCAAACAATGTATTCAAGTACAGCTACGTTGAGAAAGAACCACAACACAGCATCACTCTGAGACAGCAAGGTAGAAGGAAACTATTTTTAAAATCACTTCTCCTAGAGCTGAGAAAATCTTTGGGGATGATTAGATGAAGAACAAGATATTCAACAGATTCTGCATGCTACTGTTTTCATACTTCTATTTATACCTTAATTTTTATCATTAATCTGATGGCTTTGCTGTGTTAGAATAAAGCTTATTTTCATTTGCCTTACGTTTAAAGTGAACCTAGGCTATGCTGTAGAATCATTCACAGGCCATATGCCCATGGCCTTTGGCAGGGAATTAGCAGTAAATTTCAAAACATTTATTGAACTCACATTGCACTTAATTATTTCTCTACAAAAGGATGATACCTGTCAATATGTTACTTTATCTCTGACATAGCTCAGTATTTCCATGAATGTTGAGTTTTGAAAAACTCAGCCCTTTAAGGAGTATTGACTAACAATCATTTTACAATATCACTACTCTCTTAATTCCATTCCATCAATGCAAAGTGTTCCACCATTATGAACAACACGGAAGAATAAATCCCATAAAGGTTTTATCTTCTCCAAAATTAAGATAGCTGTGTTGATCCTACATGAAGCTCTAACTTCAGTGTCAAACTCAGGGGCTCTGTATCCACAGATAGCTCTGCAGTGTGACAGGCAGTCTCCTTTGCCCCCAGGGAGGACAGTGTGAAAAATCAGTCATGGCAGCCATTTCTGTGGCTGCAGAAGAGATCTTTATGAAATATTTCAAGCCCTGTGAAGAGTGGACAGTTACCGACAGGAGCTATCAAACAATTTATAGATGTAGACTTGTAAATAACACTTAGCCAAGTTTCTCCTCTCACAGAGCTCACTTCTATTTCAGGATCTTTTTGCATACTTTCAGGGATCCGGATCCTTTTTTGCATGTTCTCCTCTCACATTGTCTTGGGTAGTTTTTGAATAGGAGACCAGCTTGAGCAGGAGAGGTAGGAGAGGCTGCCATACTATCTGATCTATTGGCATTAGGGCAGGTTTGTAGGAATAATAGGTTGGAATAATGAGCGACTAGTGCAGCTATGAAGCAAGTACCACAAACACTGGGTTGTTAAAAAGTCATGGAAAGCAGCATGACTTCTGACTGCATACTTGAAATAAAGCAGCTAGAAATTGCATATCACAGTATTCTGATCCTGCTGGACTTCAGGGGTACTCTGGGAATGTCAGCTGGACAGAGCGCATCTGGACACTCAGCCACTTATATGCCACCAGAGCCATCAGCCAGAGACTTGAGAGAAGCTAGATGCTTGTCTGGAACCTGTCTGAAAGTTCCCAGACGCAACATTACGTAACTGCTGCTTCAGGGCCTGTTTGCCTCTCCAGACATGCACAATTTTCCTAATGATTCTATGTAAGTAAAGATGCACATTTTTGGTTCTAAACTCTGCATCTCTGAGAGAAATTCCAACAAGAAAAATTATTTATAACAAACAAATAAATAAATATTTTAGTCATTAGCTTCTGAGAATAGCATATTTACTGCTATTAAATTACTGTTCGCTGTGTCATAAAATAAGATGGACTTAGGAAGTTTTGTTTCCCAAAATCTTAAAATTGAAATCAAAAGTTCTCTTACATGCTAAACACATAACAGCTATGCATTGCTCATCAAATATTGTCTTCTTACCAGGCAATGCAATTGTTTAAAAGAACACAAAAGGTGTTCTTAAATCATGATTTTATAACAGATGCTGCTTCATTCCAAATTAACAATTTTTTTACATTGTCTATTCAGCTTTCTTGCCAGTTGTCTTTCCAACATCTTCAGTGATTAATCCTTCTCAGTTCTTTTTTCATTTGCATGTAATCCATGAATGGTTGATTGTTTTGCACAATTCTATGCATCAACTATTTTATAAAATTCAAGTGGCAACTTCATTGCTGGTAACATGGAATATTATTGCAGTGAAAGGGAAAGATCAATAACTGTCTAAGCTCCACAGAATTCTATTATCCACTATTCTTAGAAGTTAAGGAGATCAAATAATTTTACTTTCACAAGGTAAGATATGAGAGGAAAGGAAGATAGATATAAAATAGGTGAGTGAAAAACAATGAAATGTGTATTTACCTCTCTTCTTGGTATACACTTTAATTAAAAATATCTTCTTTAAGAATTTTGAGTCCCATGTGCTTCTTCAACAGGAGATCAACAGTTAAAGTATATGCTTCATTGATTCCAATTAATTTATTTAGATGATACAGTTCCCTAAGGAGTAATGTCTGTATTGGTTTACTGAACACCTTCATTCTAATCTACAAAATGAATGTCATTCTAGGGAAAATGTAAATTGACTTCAGGCAATAGGAGAGACATTTCAATAAATTATTGCAATGTTTTTGATTCAAGCCTTAGCTTTCAACAAAAGTTCCAAAATGGCCAGACAGATAGAACAAATATGTATCTGATAACCAGAGGTATTAAGTCCATATTTGATTTAAGTTGGGGTTAAAAAAACCTGTTTTTCCCATACCTAGTATTTCTAACTATAAATTTAAAGGAAAGGTATTATACACCTTTTGTCAATACAATGATTTTACTTCTTTCAGTGTTTCTGTGTTTGCTACCACTTTTCAGGACATTTTAAGACAGTAGACAGGTACATGACATACTGATTATTGAAGGCATCTGTTTCTAAACAAAGTAGTTGGAAGATACTTTTTGTCTGCCTGCTTTCATGAACCATTTGCATAGTGGCTAGAAGTCCTGTTCAACAATAAAATGCAAGAAAATGATGCAAATATCTATTCTAGATAAAAATCTGTCCTAGAATTAAAAATGGTCCTTTCTAGATTTAATATTTGCTACTTATGTTGCCAGTCATAAATTCTCAATTACAAAAAAAAAAAAAAAAAA
>JACDJE010000510.1:288421-349898 GCA_016647715.1 Pavo muticus
GGGGGGGTGGAGAAAAGCAAGAAAAAATAAATGAGAAAAATAGGTAGGAAGAAATTAGGAAGAAATCTATACTTGAGGCAAAACTGAATTTGCTTTTCTGGATATGCAGAAATGATTTGATACACAGCTTGAGACTTATAGTTTGAGAATTAAATAAGAACTTGATCTCATCATTCTTTTCTATCATCTAAATTTCCAGCAGGCATCCAAATTCATTCCATTGTTTCATGAGATGTAGGTGACGTAGCCCCATGATACCAGCACTGCTATCCAATAACTTCATCAAGGGACTCAAAACATGAATATTGTCTAGCTCATCAGGTAATCCACTATCTTTGGGAAGCCATCTGCCTTTCCTCTCAAAAGTCAACATATAGGTTTCCTAAATCTAAAAACTCTCTAAGAATGGTGCACACTGAATTTAAAGCTCGCCTATATCCTGAAGCTCAACACCTACTTAGAACTACTATGTAAAGAAAAATTCCTTACTGGCCAAAGGAAACACAGTTTTAATAATAGAAAGTGTATCAGAAGCAACTAGCGCAACACAGTAACTGTCCTGTTACTAATTCCTGTCAACTAAAGAGAGCATACTTTCATATAACTATAAAAATACAAATGTATTCCCTTTATTTTACAGAAAGTCTAATAAAATATTAATAATCAATATAAGCCTGTCATAGGTTTAAGCTATGGAGTAATAATCCATGCCAAGTGCCATAGATGACTGACAATACAATGTGGTGAATTAGCAGAGCATAATTTACACCCTATCGTGTTCTTCTGCTTAATTTAACAGCAAGAACTCAGCTCCCCCTGTGTGTGTGTCTATAAACATTTAACAACAGAAGTTTCATTCTAGAGATTTCCCTTCAAAATAAACCTGATCACATCAGTACTGTGACAACAGATGGTGTTACAGCAGATGTACCACAGGACCAGAAAGTTCAACAACTGTCAATCAAGAGATGCAGAATGATGACTCTGAGGAATTACAGTAATGGCATATTGTAAAACAACTAATTCAAACATTATGCCAAATCAGGAAAAAAAAAACAATACCAAAACACCAAAGAGAGTGAACATACACATTGTCTTTAAGGAACCACTAGAATAATGATGCGGTTTCTTTGAGGGAATGCCACCTTCCAGCAGAACATCCTGTTTAATCATTCCAATTTAAAAATATGAATACAATACAAATGACATCTCAAATGTTATTACGATACTATTAAAATAAATAAAATATATGGAGTGTGTTGTCACTAGATGTTACCACTAGAACAGTTGTCCTATGAGCCCACCTAAGCAATGCCATTCACCTTTCTAAGTGTAATAAGGATGCAACACATTGGCAGCAAAGGACACTGGCTTGGGTGACAGGCATGCCAGCTACCATGGCATCTGTATGCATTCACCTTTATACAGCTTTCATAAGTTAGGTTTTACTAAACAAACTCACTGAGTATAATTTTTAGAAGCAATTTTAAAAGAGACTGTTCTAAGTGTGTTACTTTAATCAAGCAGAACAGCAGCCTATTAAACCAGAATATAAGGTGACATATAGCTGATATGACATTGCCACATGTAGTTGCATTTATTAAATTATATTAAAACAAGAAAAAAAAAAAGTACACTCATCTGTACTTGTGAATCTCAGTGAGAAAGTAAATATTTCATTGTGGCCTTCCAATACTTGAAGGGAGCATACAAACAGGAAGGGGAACAGCTATTTATGAGGGTGGATAGTGATAGGACAAGGGGGAATGGTTTTAAACTGAGACAGGAGANAAAGTTTTTATGTCTTATGTTTTTATGTCTTATGCTTCCTTTTATCTTATTTTCTTGTTTCCTGAAAAAATAAGAATTGTAAATGAGGGGCTCATAGGTCTAATGAGATAGCAGGAAAAATGTTCAATGATAGTGTGGTTTTCAGGTACCATAAATGGGCCTCTGGAAGAAGCAATGGTACAGTAGGTGTTTATTGTCAGGATAGAGCAACTAAAAGAGACCACTTTCAGTATATATAGGAACCACTAAGACTGTTGTACAACATCTAGAATTAGGGCGAACCAGCTCCTGCTCAGTATTTTGTTGACTTAGACGGTAAATAAGATTTTCCCATACTTTCATATATGATTTAGTCTATCTTTTCCTTGCAACTAACAGAAGTCACGTAACTTTGTAGGTCTCCTCTGTCATCAGAAATTTTCCATTAAAAAATTACCCTCTATTATTTTAATTTATGCTGGCCATGTATATGGATTTCCCCAAACAATTTAGACTTTGCAGCTTTCTTTCCCAACATTTTGCATTTTATAACTGCTGATTTGCATTCATTAATGGCTAATTAAATGCAATAACATTCTCACGCATTAAAGCAACAAGAAAGTGCATGCCAGTAGGATGTTAAGTAATTGCAAACAGGCAGCAAGATCATTACAAATTGGAGCAAGTTGGAAAAAAAAACATGAATCCATTCTGTGATAATCCTGTGTTAATGGAAGAGGACAAAAGAGTAAATGGGCAATTAAGAGACAATAAGCATGATTCAGGAAGCTCCATATAAGCAGACTGACAAAAGTCCTGAAGTAGCAGTTGGCTAAAAAGATGAAGGGAAGTATAACTAAATTTCTGCTATCGTTAGACACAGTACTTGATGGATTTTTATTCTGGGTCAATATTAGCATGTAAGTACTCGTGGATTAACTTTCCATATGGAAACTGAAAGTTTCCTTTGAATTCTATGTATAAGTAGAGGAAGAAAATACCTCAGATGGTCCTGAGGTCTCATCTGGAAAGTAGACCTGTAGCTGTATGAGCTTCTTTGTTAAATTCTTGTACCGACTGTCCTTGAATTAGCCAGTGGGATAAAATAAACTAAAAACTTGCACATTTGATGAGCTGCTGATACATGCAGATATTTGATAAATATTTCTACACACATAGGATAGTTAGTTAGACTCAGGGATGCCCCCTCTCTAAAAAAAAGAACCACCAAAAACCCCAAAACAAAAACATACAGACGAGTTGATTATCATTCATAATAGAGGTCTTACACTGATGCATAAAAAGAGTTTGGTAGTACACTTACATATTAAAAAACTAGAGTATGTTAAGCTTATCATCAATTTATGATATATAACAACACTATCAAAGGAAAAATGGCTATCCAAACTATGATTCCAAACATGCATATTACCACATTTGTTTAATGTACTTCCACATCAAGACGGGTTCAGTGATGCATTGAACTCTACCAGAACAGTGTACTGTTAAAGTGACACTGTTAACAATCAAAAGCCAGTGCTGGAAAAGGCTATAATGATTCCATGAGAAAGCAAAAAACATCTGTCTCCCTACTGAAGATTTACTAGAAGCATTTTGAACAATACAAAAACGAACAAAAAAATTAAAACAAATGACCCAGACCTTGGTACAGGAAGCATTACTTTGATAACGAAATACAACTGGATAATTGTCACATATCATAATACTGACTGCTCATTGCAGTACAATTACTGAATTATCGGCCACGTGAAAAGTAAAAAATAAAAAAACGGAGTAAAACAACTACTCACAAAATAGTTAAATACATTCCTGTTGGGCACCTCCAAATTATATTTTAGTTATATTTACTTTGACAGAGACCACAAAATAACATTTAAACTTCAGAATATGGTAGGAGTAACAGGTCATAATGACTGGTTTAGTAGATGACAAAATGTAAAAGAAGCTGTTACATCCTGAACTCATTATGTCCTCAAAATGACAACACCTTGGAGCTTCCAATATACATACACTTGTCAAAAGAGCCAGGTTAAGGCAATGAAAGAATTAGGTCTTGAAATAAGAGCACAGTGAAGAAAACATCAGATCATTCTTCACAAAATCAAGGCAGTACAGCTGTCTATACAAAAAGACACGAAAAATGCTTGAATATGCATACTGTTGAAGAAGATACTATTCAGTAAGTGTGCTAGATATGATTAAGGTATGTCATTGATACAGTCAGAAAGGTTTCTGGACTTTGAATTATTTTTTTCAAAACTAATATATGGTTTACAAGAGTAAATGTAGTACATCAGATCAGTATATATTCAATACATAAAAATATTTGCACTTGTTGTGAAACTGGGATGATAAACAACAGGCAATATGCATATAGAAAGTAGCAAGGTTCCTGTTTTGTCATTTGTAAAGTATTTCTGTCATAAATTCAGTAATTCATGTCAGCTAATAATGGAGTGAAGTCATGAAGGACAAAATAAAATATAAAAGGAATATGTATGGCATATAGTGTAACACAGAGCTTGAGGTGATGAGAGTAGCATTTAACAGGGATGGGTTTAGACAGCTGATTATCAGAATTCTCTTGGCCCCTCTGTCCACCACAGTAGTTACTTCAGTTATTATTGGGGCTGTTCAGCCTGGAAAAGACGAGGTTTCAGGGAGACCTTATTAAAGCCTTTCACTATTTAGTGGGGGCTGATAAGAAAGATGGAAAGAGAGTTTTTAAAGGGCATGTAATGATGGCAAAAGGCGTAGAGGTTTAAACTGACAGAGTAGATTTAGATTGGTTATAAGGAAGAAATTCATGATGAGGGTGTTGAGGCACTGGAACGTGTTTCCCAGAGAAGCTGTGAATGCCCCATCCCTGGAGATGTTCAAGGCTAGATTGGATGGAGATTTGAGCACCCTGATTGAATGGGAGGTATCTTTGTCCATGGTAGGGGGTTAGAACTGGATGATCTTTAAGGGTCTCTTCCAACGCAAACCATTCTGTGAAACTGCTTCTATAAGCAACAGCATATTATTCTCCCAGCAGAAATCAGACTGTTATACTGTCAGGAAACGATCTTATATATCTCTTCTGATTTAAAACACCAGATTTCACACTTTCTGATTTTTTGTGGAAGCTAAAAAAAGTGGATAACTCCAATTTCAATTTTACTTTTCACTTACAATTTTACTACAAAGTAACTGTTAGACATTACAATAAATAAGATCTGGTATTTACTTCCAGTTTTCACAGAATTCCAAACAAGTGAGGAAAAACATAAGTAAGTTAAATGTTTTCCATAATTTGTCTTATCCTAATATTTCTGAATGCAGTTACAAGCACTGACAATAAGTTAATGCTGCTGATGATACAAAATAACAGAAGCATACAGCTGAACTCAATAGATCAAACTATAGAGCAGTTTATAAAGCCCTGTAATAATGGCACTCTCAATGCCTTATGAGTTGATCTATTAGTAAGTAATGCTCCACTAAGCATGGGAAGTTTTTTTTAGTACCTAAACAGACTCTTTCTGGTTGCACTGCATGAGAATCACGTTCACTGCTTCTCATGTAATCCATCACAGAAACAAAGAAGAAACTTGGTTCTCTTTGTGTAGCTCTTTTTCAAGTTGAAACATTATTCATTTCTTCAGGCCAAACAGTTCCATCTCACCCCTTACTTACTTGCAAGTTCATGCTATTGTCCTCCTTGGTTGCCATGACACATTTTTTCCTGCATGATCAGGAGAATTGGCTAGCACATTATACAACAGCTTCTGATCTCTGTCCATCAACCACCAAAAGTCTCAGTCACTTCTGATCTGCTTATAGTCACACTGAAATTTGGTCATGCATGTCATGAACGAGTTGCCCCAGTTAATATTCTTTTGGCTAGATGGTTTTATCAATATCTCTGAAATTCAAGCCCTTGGTAGACAAAAGGCTTCCCACAATGTTTGGTTCAGACACTAGACAGAATTTTTCATCACACCAATGACCAATACATCACTTCTTCATGGGAAGGGAGATTGTTAATCTCACAATCTTTCCAGCCTGCCATGTTTTCATTTAATTTTTTCTTGTTTCTGTCATTAGGCTTGAATCTTTAGTTACAATGAGGCAGAAATGTAATAAATCACTGCCTAGAAGGAACAGTTTCCCCCTCAAGAAGACCTGCAAGTAGACATTTCAGTAGAATGCATGCTCCACTTGAGACATCCTTCTCTCCTCAGACTTCTTTGTAGAGAGAAATGCAAACCATAGCTTCTAGAAACCCACTTCAACTTTTGGACTGAGACAACTGTAGCTTTGGTTCCTATCTCCAGTATCTATATCCACTACTAGTAATGATACAAGGAAAAATACTTGATAACTGAATATATCTTCTAACAGTTTGCACTGTATATAGCACACTTGCTGAATCTCATTAATTTCCTCCTGCCCTTTCCCCTCCAAAGTCCTTATGAGTTGCTCATTTATTTAGTCACATGGCTGCATGCCTTTAAGTTCCTCTTGCCAAGTAATACGACTTGATTAAAAGTGAATGAGAGGCAGTTTGTTGAATTCTGCAGCTAAATCTGGTTTGTTCTCACTCTTGAGACTGAGATCTATCAGCAGGCTTCTGACCTTGCCCCTAAAGAGTTTATAGTTTGCCAAGATTTGCATTATTTCTCACTTTGGCAGAGATAACATTCACAGTTCCCAATTTGTCTTTTTATACAACAAAGTAGACAGCAGAAAAGCAGAAGAAATGAGGAATTTTATACGATTATATACAACATGATACAATTAACCCTTCTGACAGAACCTAATGCCCTGCAGAAATGTAAATCGTGATTTTTAAAATATTGTTAGTAAATACTTATACCATAGCATATAGCTACAAATGTACTCCTGCAGGCAAATCTCAATTAATTTCTCAGCTGCCAAAGGCATACACAAATACCATTACCAGAGGTAATGAAGCTGAAGAAGTTTTCCATAGTCTTTATATTTGCTGTATCATCTTCCTTCACCCCACTACCATCCCAAGGTTCAGATTAATGTAGTTTGACTGGATTAAAAATATACATTCATATATGTAAGAACATCTAGTTTTTGTTGGACTCTTCTGTCTGAGGGAATTACACACTTATATTCTCTTGGAATTTTCATGAAGAAAAGCAATATTTCAGAAACAATTTGGCTGACAGCACCAGCTAATAATCTGTTTGCAAGTAAGCTAAAAGATCATTTGCTATTATGCTATTTAAATCATGTTTGACATAATATGAAAGACTTGTTGAGACAGTAGGTTAAAGCGATAATGAACTAGATGCTAATACAAATTCTAAGTTTGATGCTAAATAAATAATGAAATGTTTTACTACATGACTGTAAGATAGCTATACAAGCCTTATGTTTACAGTGCTTGATTTTTGCTGAAAACTCAAAGCTCATCTTCTCAAATAATCACTTTAAATTTCACTTGAAACTCTGCAAAACTACTTTCTTATTTTTATTTTTAAAACATTCTGTAAAATGCTTCCAGTCACTCCTTTATCATAGAGTCATAGAATGGCCTGGGTTGAAAAGGTCCACAATGATCATTTAGTTTCAACCCCCCTTCTATCTGCATAGTCGCCAACCACTAAACCAGGCTGCCCAGAGCCACATCCAGCCTGGCTTTGAATGCCACCAGGGATGGGGCATCCACAACCTCCTTGGGCAACCTCTTGGGCAAACTTCCTCCTAATATCCAACCTAAACCTCCCCTGTCTTAGTTTAAAACTGTCCCTCCTTGTCCTATCACCATCAACCCATGTAAACAGTCATTTTTACTCACAATAAGACCCACTGTACTCTGCTCTTGCTTTATTCACTAAATCTAGTATTGTGTTAAACTACACTTTGAGCTGTTTTTCAATGAGAAACTTTTGCAATAAAACTTCTGCATTGTTTTAAGTAGGAAAGATCAGACCTCTTTCTCTCAAAAAGTTACAGAGCCATTAGCTTGAGAAATCCTGAATTCAGTTCACTTGTAAATTATGCAGTTGCTCCTACTTACCTCCAATTTCCCCCCATAAGAATTCAGGAATTCAAACGTTATCATAAAATATGATGCAAAATAGGGACTTTTCTGAAGCATTTTCTGGTGTTTCTGAAGAGTAATGTTCAAATACTGAGCATATGGTCATATTCAATCTATTGGATTATGACTGAAAGGCAGACCAATGGGTAGAATTTGTCAAAGTACCAAAAAGGATGCAGTACTTGAAATATGGGGGAAACCACACAATTTTTGAGTTCAGACTTTTTATTTATTTATTTATTTTTAAGAAGCCTGTTAAAAACTTAACCACATTTGAATACTAATGGAGTTTTGACAACAGTAATGTTAAATAATCACAGTAGAAATTGATGGTACACATTTTCTCTCTTGGATATCGCCTTATAATCCTTAGATAGAAACAATTTTGAATAATTAAAAGTCAAAAGAATTATCCTCGTCCTCTTGAGAATTATCAGCTTCTTGCAATTAAGAACAACTATGATCACTTCAGAAGATAAAGCAATAAAATTTAAAGATAAGTTTTGCCTTAATGTGGGTTTCAGGCTTACCTATGGAAATACTACAAACCTTTACTGGATTTCAATGCATTATATTAAGATAAACATGATCTTTTAAAATCACTTTTTTTTCCAGCAGAGAACAGAAAAGAGAAAAAAAAGCAAAACAATTTTCTAATCCATTTAAAAATGACATATTTGTGCACAAGTGAGAATTGTCACAAGATCTATAAAGTTCAAGAAACATTTTTAAAATCTTTCACTGAAAGTGCATCTGTCTCCACGTATTTCAGAACAGCATCTCACTGTCTAATTACATTTCTGCTGTAAAAGAGATTGTGTACTTGAAAGTATAGATTTTTTTTTTGCAATATCAATAGTTCTTGTAGTCCAAATGAAAAGATGATTCCGTAAGTTAATAAATGTAAGCATCATTTCACCTTCTCAAGATATCAGTGGATCAACAATAAAACGTACTATTAAAGGAGGAATCATCCTTATGACACCAAAAACAAGCTACTGGAATAAATTAAATAATTTTTTTAGAACACATTTTCTCTCGTTACTTTACTGAAGTTTTAGTTAACAACTATGGACATTAACTTTACTGAGAGAAAAAAATATATGACACATGTTTACTACCGCATTATAGTTAAAATACAGGAAACAAATTATTCAGCGAATGTATAATGTAACAGTCCATGATAATAATGCCATGAGTAGAACACAAAGCTACAATTTACAGTACAGGAAATACGTATGTCAAGGTGCAAGGAAAATGGATAATGTACAATGAGTAAAATTGTGTTGTTACATTGTTATTTATTGCCATGGTGTGAGATGTGGCTGCAGAAATTTCACATTATAATAACACTTAAAAATATATATCACAATGGTGTATTATTTGGAAAGTTTAGAACAAACAAAGTAAATATCTGAATAATATCATTCATCCCGATTCATAAAGAATAAGCTGACTGTGAGAGCATAATCATAAAACCTAGAATAAAAAAAATAATCCCAAAGATGAATGAAGGCAACAATTCATACATAAAATACAGAATTACTCCTTTATTATGACTGCTAAATGTACTTAGGAGTCATTATGTGGGTATTAATACTCACAACACAAATTGCAAAAGATTTACTCTCAAGCTATACACAACTGAAAAAATATTAATGAAAAGAAGTCAGCACTATACGAAGCCAGCCTTTATCCCTGAAGCTGTCTTCATTGTATGTTCTAAACCATACAGGATCTATTGTGTCTATTTTGATATTTCTTTATTTGATCTAGAAAATTTCTGTACTTGGCAAATTGATTTTGAATATAATTTCAATCCTTTGCAGCTTTAGTCTAATGTAAATAGGACACAGTTGGCAAAAGTTTTCTAATTCCTAAAATATTCTTATTTTTTGTTCTAGCTTGGATTATAAAGAATATGTTTATTTAGAACTCTTCTCATTAATATATAACTTGTTCTGTGTTTAATCTGTAACCCGTCCCAGTTTTATTCTAGACTGTCACACTTACGAATGGTCACAGTTGTCTGATTACAACAATTTACATGTACAATGTGTACCATGTACAAAATGTACAATTTACATTTTAAGTAAATTCTGATCAAAAAGAGCATTAAATACTTTGACTGTCTTTAAAATTATCTACCAATAATCTTATTTTCAGTATGTCGTGAACCAGCCCTTCCATGTTTCTTTTCACTCTTGCTGCTTTCCTTTTGAAGAAATCTCATCTAGTGCTACCACCTCTCTGATTCTACATACTTCTGCTATACTTCCTGAGCCTACTCTTAGTAACAAGTTAATTCTCTACTCTTTCTTTCCTGTGTTTTTACTTAATGAAGATGTCATCATTTAGCCAAGACATTCCTTCTTGCACTTTCTTCCATTGGACCAGTGAAGTATAAATTCCACTTACCAAAAATAAGACCATTTATAGATTTATGGTTATACAAATATTCACATGTGAAAATGTAAATATATATATATTTATTAGTGATAACTCTATTGGTAGCAGTAAAAAGAGCAACAGGGACAATTGATTGAAATAACTGCTAAGCTGCAGACAGACTGATGGCAGAGTGGCTGTATTGAAAATAGTTCCACTATTACTATCATACTTTCTTGTTTCTTAGTGACTAGAGAAGACGACACCGAACTTTCAAGCTGAAAGGTTTTTGTTTTGGAGCTAGTGGTTTCTCATCTATTCAAATAAAGACTTAAAAACATGCCTTGGATTTGCAAGTGTTCTAATCAGATAAAAAGGACATTGCCATTTGAGATAAAAAGATCAGTAATGCTGCAAGTCAATTCCTTTCTAATATTTGCTGATGACTTGCCCATGAAGCAGTCTGCCTTTTAAGTCATTCCAGCATAAAGAATGAATGGTATTATAACCAGGAGCAAGTGGGAAGTTTTTGTGAGATTTATTTTGGGGTTGAAAAAAGTTTTAAGAATAACACACACAAACTGTGATTTGTTCTATGAATTTACAAAGGTAATGAGAAATGAGTTTTGCGTCAAAAGACCAAGGAGAGGTCTGTCAGCTATAATTGCTTCAAGCTAGGTTTGACCTACAACCTAACCAGCTAAGTGAATAGCAACTTAATTTACTGGTAGGACCATCTGCAAGCCTTAGGGAGTTCTAGTTGCTAACCAAATCCAGGGACTATTCTCTTTTTTATGCAAATTGCATACTACAATTTTCCGACTTCTGCTAATTACATTTAGCGATGAAAATGCTATTTATGGCTACTGTTTGGCAAATGAATGTGCTAATCTCCCTCCTGCTGCAGCAAGAGTAGCTATTTTAATTAGGGTGAAGGTATATTTCACAAATATTTTATTGCTTTCAGTGAAACTGATGGAGATGACATCAAAGTTATACCATCTCTTTAGGCACATAACTTGAAAAACAATCAGTTTGAACCAGCTTCTAAAAAGCAACTTTTAGAATTTAGAAAGAGTATTTTAAAATTTATAGATTATGTTTATACAGTGATATCAAGATCCATTTATGTTAATCTAAGGCAAAATGAAACAATTCTGATATGAAACATGCACACAGACTACAATTTTTCAATTATTTAAAGAAGAACTGAAAGAGAAAGTTTAGCTCCACAAGTCCACAGGGATTGTGCTAGCCTAAGGATATATTTTTTCCTCTGAAACACCCTATATTTGATGGCAAAATTAAAATTCCTTTAAAATATTTCTATTGCTACAAGATAAAACAAACATTTAAAAAGAATGCATATGCTATTAAAATATATTTTCATTAGTAGTTTCAGCCTTGCAAAGAACAAAACAAATAATAAACAAAATACATTCACACCTTTTAATGACTGCATCATATACAAGTATGTAGAACTGAATGACAATGCTCACTGCTAAAAGCTCAAACATCTATGTAGGCATCGCTCCGTTTTATAAAGTATATTAATTATAGTGCTAGTTTCTTTGAAGACTTATTTCTTATTTGCATTTGCATTTCTCCTCACAATAAGAAACTTCAAGAATAGCTCTGCAGACATCTGAAGTGTCTCAGGAAAACTCATGAGGAGAAAAATCTTAATGGCATTTCAGAATACTTTGCACAGATCACTAATAAAATTAGTACAGTAAAAAAAAAAATAAATCTGAAAGAGTAGAACAGGTGTCTGAATTTTCCAATAAAATCAAGTTACTAACAGTTGGGAGGATTAAAATTTTCATTAATTCTTAATTCTGAAGAGAATATCGATTATTTTGTCATTTTGAGTCCTTAATGTTTTAATCATCTATTCCACAAGCTGGGACCTTCCATTTGTCTTTCCCAGAGTGCAATACTACCACAGATTCACTTGATAGAAATGCTTAAGCCTGAGGCAGCCTAGCCAGTGGGCAGGGAGCCAAGCAGCACTACCTTTGTCAGGTTCCAGCATTCCAGTATTTCTGAATTATGCCATCTTGGTTTTCAGAGAGGGCTGACCTTCAGGAAGTGGTGATTCTTTACTGAAAATTTGAAAAAACAAACCAAACAAAAAAGAAAACAAAACAAAAACAACCAAATAAAACCAACTCATGTCTATCTCTATCTACCTATCTACCTACCTACCAACCTAACCTTTAAAAAACGTTTCCTGTTCATCAGTAACTGAACAAGGAGGAACTCATTCATATCCTCATGGTCCCTTACAGACAGCTCATATAAATTAGTAGACGAGTTTACATATTAGGTATCATCTGGAGAACAGACTTTGTCCAACATAAAGCCAGCTGAGCTCCAGAGCTACACAGTGCAGCCAAGGTTGTGATATCTTAACAAATGTGTGATCACAGTCATACCCCTTTCTCTAAATCTCCTCCCAGTCCCACATCTAGCTGTTCTCTCCTTTTTTTTTTTTTTAATCTTTTTGACTTATGCTTAAATTATTTTACCAATGAGAGCATTTTAACTAAGACATTATGAGCCTTTGTACTTTTTTTTTTCATGAACAGAACAAGTTTAAAATTAGTGAAATGAAAATGAACCACATATGAGGAGTGTTTTCTTCTTTCCAAGTAGAATTACTGAATCATTAAAATAGGCATTAGGAGTTTTTCTAAATCTACACAGCAGCTGTAAATTGCTATTCCAGCACAGAAACATTAAGCACATATATCTAAAAATTCCCAGTAAAACTTGTATTTTCCACAGTCTCTGCACCTGTATAGGTGTAGGGCAAGCAGCAACCACAGTGAATGGAAAGTAAATCAGGAAAAATAAAATTAGTATTTTCATTTATACTCTACTCAGTAATGACTGAGTCTATTGCTTATAAAGAAAGGCAAACTTTTGCAAAAATCTGGCTTTCCCAGAGCAGTGTGGGACAGTTTTGCAGTAAATTGCAAAAATTTGCAAAAAAAATGCTATAAATTAAGAAGCCTTAGTACTCCAAAATAGTGGGGTACATCTCCCATGCATGTCAGAGAAGCATTTTTAACTTTATCTCAGAATGAAATCAGAATTTTTCTTATCCTTAAATCTTTTGTGAATTGCAATGAAAGTCTAAGACAGAGAAGTGCTGAAAAAGGTATAGCAGGCTTACATGACATTCACAAACATAGAAAATCCTCACTTGCTCAACTGAAGACATCTATCTGAGGCCAGACTTTTCGGCTTTTTCTTACATAGCAAACATGACTGAAGAAGTTTGCACTTCTCTCTCCCTGCCTGTACACCCATTTTGAGCCTTTTAGTTGGGCTAGAACAAGTGATGAATTGCACTGTTAACGATATTTGCAAAACGAGTTTGGCTAAAAAAAATCTGCAAAAATAAAAGCAGTACTATAATACGGGGAGTCACGTGTCTGTCCATTTTGGTCATGATAGGCAATACCAGAGTACCCATCCATGACAGCGGACATTTCATTCTCAGGTTGAAGGCTTAGATTAGTACATGCACTGTACTTAAGCAATATTCCTACTCAAAAGATAGCCTGATTGAGAGCCATGTTCTAGAAATAAACAACCCTTGCTTCCTACTAAATGGCATAGGTATGAATTTTACATGTGGCTCAATGGATAGCCAAGAGAACATTGTATGGAAAGGGGATTGGAGCCTTAGTCCTGCGTTGTATCCAGACATCTTTGGCCAGGGGTGAGACAGCATCAGCCCAGCAGACCAAGTAACTCAGAACGCTCCTGTCTCTCATGTAAGGGTGATTCTTCCAACCTGTAGGCTATTATGTTAAAGTATCCTCTTGACATTTCCTATTAGAAGTGGAAGAGGTAGCTACTTAATTCAAGGAGATTGAATTATCCTCTGGAGATGTCTGCATTCTTTATATAGTTAAAGGGATAGAAGTAAATGTCTAAGTTAAGAGGACTGGTTCACCTTCTTTACATCTTAAAGACATTTTTTTTCTATCCATTGACTACGTAGGCAGTTTGGGTAGAGAGGATTTTGCTTTTGCAGGAAAAAAAACATAGTATTTTTGAGACCATTTAATTTACCCAAATTAGATGGAATTCCTATATTTTTATCCGGTTAATAAAAAATGAGACTACTTTCTAGGCTTTCCAACAGCAGAAAAGAAGACCTGATAAAATTCCTTTAAGTCTCCTGAATTACATGAGATCCTGCAGCATGCTGACATGCTCTCGGAAGTATTTCATCTATGTTATTACCTTGCAAAATTACCTCAGGAAGTAAACACAATTAAAGCAATATTTTCTGCTAGACAGAAGTAACAGATTCTGCTCTGGAGAAAACTGTCATAAGTTCACATGATAATTCACCTTACAAACAATCATTTTCTGTACAAACTGGAAGCACCTAAAATGTGCAAATAAATCACCTCTACATAGATTAATTGAACATAATCAAACCTATCTCTGAACAGTCTGACCTAAAAATAATTGCTCTATCATGTTACTTAAATGGCCACTATTAAATGGCCAACTGTATTGTTGACACAACAGGCTACAAAAATACTTTTTACTGATCCTCTATGTGGTTTCAATGCATCATGCTGGATGAGTAGTAGATTATCTATTAGTAATTAGAAAAACATCTTCTTTTCTGGCATTTGAAAAGTAGCCTTGTGATAAAAACTGCAATATATCTTGTTAAAGAGTTAAGCTGTATATGTGCTTTGACTTCATATCATCTCTATGCTAACACAGCTAAAACTAAGTGCAGGGTTTAACGTGCATCAAACGCTTCCTCACATGTATTTTGCTTTATATTTAATGAAAGTGAACCATTAAGAGGGGACAGGTGAGGTGGGCAGGCATTGTTTAACTACCCAGTTGCCATGTCTCCAGAAGTATTTTATAATTTCCTCATTCTCTATATCTGAAGACTAGGGACTATTTTTCCTATCTAAAACTGGGGATCCCGTATATACACTTCTGTCATGAAGCGCTCTCTTGACAGACTATCCAGGCATAAGTGATAATTTTCTCATTAAAAAAAAAGGAAAACTGGGGAATAAAGAACTGATTACCTGTATAAAATATAAAAATGTATAGTCATTTTGATATTCATCAAATATATGAGATTAATACTCTCTGAGACATTAGTCTATACAGCAGAGTATAACAGGTTTTGATTTCATGAAGAAATAAAGCAGTAAAATATGTTTTTTAGATTTGTTACTTTTTTCTTCTTAATATTTTAAAATCTTAAGCTCTGTGTTCATGTTTTACTGTGAGGGTGGTGACACACTGGAATAGGTTGCCCAGAGAAGCTGTGAATTCCCCCTCCCTGGAAGCATTCAAGGCCAGGCTGGACAGGGCTTTGAGCAACCTGGTCTAGAGGGAGGTGTTCCTGCCTATAGCAGGGGATTGGAACTAGATGATCTTAACGGTCCCTTACAACCCAAACCATTCTATGATTCTATGATTTCTGTGTATATGAACATATATATGTAACACATACATAACATTAAAGCAGTTTACCTCTTTATTTCTCTTAGTCTTAATGATAGGGTTTAATTCTATGACCTTATACTGTTCTTTCCCAAGATGAAATAACCCTGATGATAATTCAGGATTCTACAAAGAATGCTGCATCTCTGGGACCCCAGTTTTACTTCTTAGTATAGTTAAAAGTTACAGTGATTGGTAAAATGAAGAAAACACAATTTTAAAACTGTAAAATGTTAAAAAAAAATTTGAAACGATTAAATAAGAAAACAACAGAAAAGCTACATATGATCATTACAAAAAAAGTTTTAAAAAGTAGAAATCCTACAAGGAAATGAATAATTCGCTTTCCAGTGCAGTAAGTTGGAGTGCCACAATTTAGGCGATAAGAAGAAACCAAGATGTTCCATCCTAAATTTTTCATGTCTGAGTTCATGACCTCAGTGACATTCTCTCCAATAAATAGTTATCTCATTTTCTGAAATAAACAAATGGACAAAACAAAACCTTACAATTGGATCATTGCCCATGCAGGCCATCAGCATGCCTAAAATTTCAGATTTTGCTCAGAGATACCTGCCACAACTACTACATGGGGTATGATTAGGAGATACAAAACTTGCAACAGATTTTTGTAACTCATTTTGTTAAAGTGTAAGTCACAAGTGCAATCTCAGGCACATTTCCTATTGCAGGACTTTCTGCATATAAGTCATCTGTAGTTTTGTTTATTTTCCCATCAGCTGGACTTGTTTCCCCCAATCTCTTGAAGCTTTAATGACTAAAGTTCCTGTTTCTTACCACACCCTCTGTGTCCTGATTTGAGTCCTTCTCTTCCTTAGGCAAATATAAATGCTACCAGAGCACAATGGATGTCTATGGCACTTTATGAAGCAAGACAACCAAATGGAGAAAATGTTTTCAACACACTAATCTACTAACACCGTATATACCCTGAGGTGTGTTACGGCTCTTTGAATGCATTCAATTTCCTTTAATTAGTATTACTATTTTTTTTAATTGGTTGTGGAAGAAAGGCAAAGCTGTTGATGTAACCATCTTATAAAAATATATTCTAACAATAAGAGGAAACAGATGTAAAAACAAGCTAACCACTTTAAAATAATGATATTTATGTTTTAGACTGCAAAGAGAATAGATACAAAGAGGAAAGTTACTATTGCTTAGCCTCCCAGTTCCCAGTTGCAGTTTTATCAACAGCAGTTTGTGATTCAGTAGCCTCTTTCAACACACTCTCACTTACAATAAACCAATTGTGGAGTATTGAACAGTATGTGGTACACCAAAAAAGTAAGTTAAAATAGATGGAGGTCTCCAGCTGTTACTGAAAGGGCAGCTTGGCATTTTGGCAGGAAAGGGCAACTTTTAATGAGTACTTTCTTTTTCCATGTGCTGCCTCTCTGTAAAAACCCAAGTGGCTTACCTGCATTCCCAGTCAGACTAGTCCTACTTCTTTTATTCTTGTCATCCTTTCTTTGCCCCTTTAAACCAATGAAGAAAATTTCAGTTTTTCTTAATTACAGGTTCCTTTCTATACTTCACCAGGTTGGATGTCAAGACATCTCTCTAAACTGTCTTGTAACCGGAGCACAGACTTTATAATATTATAGAGTGCCAACTTAAGCTTTCAATAATAATGACACTAAAGAAGAGAGGGAAATAGTTTCAGAGCTTCAAATAAATCCTACATAAAGAGCAATTCATATATTCTGATGTTTTGCTTTTATCTAAGTACCAGTGCAAGACTATAATTTTTAGTTTGAATCCATACGAAACTGAATGAGTTGGAGAAAGTGTATGGATTCTTTGCTGTATGACGGCATTACGAAGACAAAACTGAGAAAATATTCTCTCTGTGTCATTGTGTGGCTTTTTTTAAGGTTTACTTTTAAGAAGTAAATTGTAGTTCAGTTCACAGAACATTCAATTTTTTTATTTTTTTATTTTTGTTTTAAAGGATGTTATTACTCTTAAATTAGAGATATATAGATGGCAATTTATGATAGAGATGGTAACATTTTTATTGACTGCTTCAAGACTTGTGATAATATGTACAGCAAAATTGGAATTATATTATTAAAAAGGTTTGAATACTTGGGAGAAATTTAGTACAAAAAGACAATTTCATTTCAAAGCTATCATGACTAATTACAGTTTACAATGTATATTTCAAGTAAAAACTCAATATCTGAATGATGAGTGATATCACCATAATCAGAATGTGTCATAACAAAGGCTCCAGTCAAGAAGGCAGAAGTTCTGTGTTACAGGTTTCCCAGATAAGGTAAGTATTCTGGAAAATGCTAAAGCTTGCACAAATTATAAAAGCACATTTAACTACCATTCTTTCCTTGCATTTTTCTCCTGACTTCTTATATTCTAGACATTACCCTTCAAATTCAAGTTATGTTATTAAGATGTAGATGAAATATACTTAAGGAACAGCAAGAAAGTTTGGAAAAACCTATCTTTCTTTGCAGCTAAATCAGTACACCCAAGAGGATATACCACGTAAACAAGATATATGCAGAAACAGTTACTCAAATAAGACATGCAGCAAACTCCACAATTTTTTTGTGAATACAAGGCTGTACGTAGCACTTCATTAAAGTGACATAAAAACCTATGTGTTTCTAGATATCAAACTGGAAACATTTCACTAGGAAAAATAGGAAACACTTGATTTATGTGAATTTGATTCGACTACATTGTTTCACCTGTATCAATGTGCCTCAAGAGACCTACATATGAAAACATGTATGTATATGACCTACATATATGACACTGTTACGTTACAAAAGCATCCATTTTGGAGTTTTAAACATTCCTATGCAGACCTAAGTATCAATATTGGAGTAAAGACCTCTGTGAACTCTTCTACAAAGTCTGGAACAGAATGCAAAACAAAGAAACAAAGTTTCAGAAATCCATAAACACCTGAATGCATAATATTGCTTAGGAAACAGATTATTATACATTTTAGTTGATAACATCCAATTTATTTGAGTAATGCATTCAAATTCAGGGAAAAGCAAATATACTAAGACTCTTCTGAAGACTTCTTATACTTTTCAATTTATTTTTTCTTCATTGCAAAAGGCCTTAAACTTCTAGAAGACAGTGTTCGCCTTTTGCACTACTACAGAATATACCACTTGATGAGGTTTGCTACTAATACTCATCTTTCTGGATTTGCTCCTAAAATGCGTAGCTTAGTAACGAACAAAAAGTTTATTATTACTTTAATATTCACAGGACAATTAAGAGATTAAAATTCCTGAAAACTCCAAAATGACTTACATCAGAACATCCTGATGGTCACCCATGGTATTTCAAACAAAAAACTGAAATGAGAAATCTGTTCACTTCATATAAGAGACACTGATTTATACACCTAATATAGTATTCCACAGTACTCTCTTACTGGTTCAACAGAAAAATGAGACACATACTATCAACATCATTAAAAATCTTACTAAATACTGAATGTAGTCCTATGATATTTAACTATTCCCACAAGCAGAACAGATCATATTAACCTAATTGCCTTTTTTCTCCTGCTTTGTATTTATTTTCTCTCCCTCTGTCTAAAAACCTATACAATCCTTACATCCGAACTTCAGAATTATAGAGATATTTAATAAGGTATTACTGTTCTCCTGTCCCTGGTGAAGATTAGGACAAATTAGTTCGTGATCTTAGAAGCAGTTTCTTTTTATTAGGCATTATGTTTTAAGCATATGATTGAATATTTCAACTGAATTTTTGAAACTGTTCAAAATAGAATCTTATGTTCAGGAAAGCATGGTGTGCCCAGAATCAGATACTAATTTTGTAGACCTATTACTTCTACTGTTTTCATGTTATCACCATATTCCTATCTGTAGCATATGTGTGCCTTAGTAATTTCACAGACACATGGCATTTTGCAAGATTTACACAGAAAATGATGGAATGATGTCAAGTTATTGGTTAATTCTTGCAAGATCTTATAGGCATTCCGAAGATAAATTTAAAACTCTTTTTGTCACTTACTGCTTGGCAACCTTTACTCAGTTGCCTGTCATTTCTGTCTGGGGAATTTCTTGTTGTTTCTTCTCTGTCAAGTGTTAAAGTCAAGGTAAGAAACATAAATCTGCAATCAGTGCAGTGTCTTCCACAGAAACGATGGCAAAGGAAAGGGTAAAGAAATAAAATGGCACTCACTATATAAAAATTTGAAAGCAATAGACAAGAGTGATATATAATGAGTTGGAAGGATAAATTCCCAAAGAATCTGTTAAGCTGTATCCTACAAGATGATAACTGAAAAAAAAAAAAAAATATATATATATATATATATTTATATTCCTTTTGTTATCAAAATCTAAAGCTTCTGTCCACATTTTCTTCTTATTATTTACTTATTTATTTTTTGGCAGCACTTGGAAAATATATTGGGGTACCCAAGTAATTTTGAACTGAACCAGGTTTGAAAAATAACTTAGTTAAATCCACATCCCTGCAGAAGTCATTACAAATACTGCCTCTGAGACCCTTGAAAACTGCACCACATATATTAGGGATGTATTGGCATCAAGTGGATCTTTATATAGCATGTGATTTTAGAGTCTTTTCTTAGACTGTTCCAAGAGCATAGTTTCTTTAAAAGTTATGTGACCCATTGGATACTGTGTTAAAGATGAGAAATCAGTATTAATTATCAAAGAAATTAACACAGACTAAAAATAGCTTATTGAAGGGCTAATAGTTCACAGCTGAATTGGCACAGCAGAACAGAAAAGCACAGATAAAAAAGGTAGAAGCAGCAGTTTTTCCCTTTCTAATCTTCTTTGGCTTGTCATCCAGACTGGCAACAAGTACCATCGTGAATTCACAAGGGAATTAGAGTTCCCGAGTGCGGGTGCAATTTAACCCATTGAGGTTTCAGTGCACAAACTTTAGTTTGACGACTGCTTCAACAAAACTCTGAGATTAATATAACCCCTGCGTTTTTCAAGGCTAGTCCTAAACTGATGAATTTTTAGCAGAGATGGCTCACACTGGAGAGGAATTCAACTTCAGAAATGAATGACCTTTATGGATTCATCACATCATCAATTATAATGTGATAGTATGTCACTTTAACCTGTGCATTTCTATAATATTCTGTGAGCTGCATACCCATATACAAGTCAATTTGTGTTTTTTAATCTTAACGGGATGCGTTTAATCTCATATGTAATTGTTCCATTGTTCCTGGGGAACTAAAGAAATGCAAGTTGTCAGCATCATTCTCAGTATTTCAGAAACACTGGAGGATACCACTCCTAATTTACCAAATAGAAGGAAAAATACTGCATGCTTGAAGTCTGTCTTTCGACAAAAAATTGAGAACTAATGAAGTCAACTATATCAGTCAGCACACTGATATTTTTATGTAATCTCTGCTTGAATAGTCATAATATAAATTTCTAAATATGTGCATTAAAACTGCAACTATCTTGCTGTATAGTAATACAAGTTCTATCTCATACTGCACAACGATGAACAGACTTCAAATTACTGCAGGTAATATGTGTTGGCCCATAGACAAAATGTTCCAGACTCCATTACTTAGACTCAATTAGCAAGACTGCCATTCAAAGGTGATGATAATCAAGACATTCTGGTTTTGCTTCCACTCGTGCCTATTTGTTATCCTGTTGCTCTCTGGCTACACTGCTGATTCTTCAACTGAACTACACTACTGTTGCATCAGATGCGAACATTGCAATAGAAGAAATTCTGACTTTATCCAATCAAAAATGTAACTTAACCACAGTCTCAAAAAGGAAATTTAGAGCCTGGGATTTATATTTCACAACTGCAAGGAAATACAGGAAGAAAAACCTGGCTTTTTACCACACTCATCTGTGGAGTTTGAACCATCAGATGCTTTGTTTTCAGACAGCCTGCATGTAAAAAAGTAAAATAGTTCAGAATACTAGTTGAAACTAGAATGTTTTCTGTCAAAATATCCAGGCATTTCTTCACTAGATTTCTTCAGAGAAGCTCTCTTTCACCCCATAAAGAGACCTGTGACAGAATATACACATCTCCTTAGATATCTGAGTTTGAACTCACCACCTCAGGGTCCATAACCAGTCAAAGGAAAGAAAGACATGTCCTGAGGGGATTCATCTCATCAGAAAACAGATGTCAGAAGTAAAGCAGAGGGATAACTATTCAGACATTCTGCTTTAAGACATCTAACATTAGGCAAGATAAATCCCACCCAAACTTACAGAGTCCAAACCTGACACACTGGTAAAGGACATGCTTTCAGAAACAATATAGTTTTTATAATCTTACTAGTTTTAATCTTCCTTCTGTTTCATAAGTTAGAAAAAGCATGTAGGTTTACATTTCAATGAACTATACAGTATGTAAGTGAAAAATTACTTTACATAGCTCCTAGATAAAAATAAAGCATTAACTGAAACTAAAACGAAAAATAGTCAATGTATTTTAATTTGTCTGAAAATTAAATAAAGTCCTGTACTCACATTGTTTCTTTGGTACTGCATGCCAATGGGAAGGGAGAACGACTGTGAGTAAAGGCTTCTCACAGAGGAAGAATGCTAGCATCAGCAGTATGTGTAGTTCAATAATCACTCTTAAAAAAAAAAAAAAAAAAAAAAAAAATCTACTCATATTTAATCATTGTTCTGAATAACAGTTTGCTTTTTCTCTTTTATCCTCTGACTGTTTAATATTCTTTAGAGTCACTTATCATACATGCTGTCAAACAACTAATTTTAACTGGCAACTGACATTTTTAAGAAAAGTATATCACGAAAAAGAGAGTCTCATTGGTTTCCATAAACTCACATGAGCAATAAACAACTGGGAACAGTTGTAAAACACATCATTTACAATAGTCATAAGCCCAAACTAAATCACAATTTCTTTACAGGATGTCTTTGGGATAGGGTAAATATATATGTTTGCATAATTGTTATATCATCAGCTATCTCTTTACATAAAACATCGGTGTTTCTTTATGGAACTAGTGTAGAATGATATACTGTACTCCTTTTTAAAACTCTGCAAGTATTTTATGCAACAACAGTGCATTATCAAAATCCAAGTTACACTAAGCAACCATGGTTACAGTCTCATAAGAGATACATAATGTATTATCAAATAAATTTTAGAGACTTCTACCTACTGTTGTAAGTAAACAAATATACCGCTTTAGATTGCAAGAATAATCAATAGTCTGAACTAATGATGGCAAGAAAAAAATTAACCAGCACACTCATTTGTCAGGATGCCTAACAGACAAGAAGTTCTATACAGCAATAGCAATGAAAGGAGGAATAAATAGCCATAAAGTTGGCTTGCATTGCATGCAAGCTTGCAGATGGTGGATGAATTCATGTCTGTCACGTTTTTATAATACAATGACTTTTACATATTGCTTCCAGATGGAACATAGTTTTGCATCTTGAATAAAAATCTGCAAGAAATACAACTTCCTTCAATATGTTCCCTGTATTTGAAACAAAAGCAAATCTAGTTAGATTTGGGAGGCTAAAACAGATTTAAGGAAATCTCAAAGAATATAAATTAAATCCTCAAGGGCTTCCTTGTTCTAAATTATTTCAAAATAATGGAGTTACCCATGTGTTCTGTAGTTTTGTAGACAGAACAGAAAAGGAATCATATAGAATTCTAAGCTGAAAACTACATTTTATTTATCAAATGCAAGATAGGTAGATCTAAAAAAAACTTAAGAGCTTTCAACTGAACTTAGAAGTAGTTTAGCAAAACCTATGCATAACGGTTATCCTTGTTTCAATAAAAAGTTATCTATCCCACAAGATCACACCACAGAAGTACAGTGCATGAAGCATAAATGCATTATTCTTTCTTGATAGTGAGGATTTGTACTGTCCTTGCGTTAAATGATACCTAAACAGACCTAATATCTAATTCAGATCCAATTATAACAATTTCAGTATCGATATACCATTTCAAATCATCAAGAAAATGCAGGATTTCCTTTTGCTTTTATATGTTCTTATCCATCACACTTGGCTTTCTCTTGTGCCTAGTCTTTGTTTCTCATGGTATCTGGTATTGCTAAATATGCAATGCTGATAGCGATGAAGTGAACTAGATGACTGTAGGGGAGAATATTTTCCCATTCAGTGATTTCTCACAAAGTCTGATTTGATGATAAACTTGAGTTGACTTCTCTCAGACAGCCTCGAGCATTGTTTATATGCAGATAATTCTGTGCTTGAACCCATTAGGCTTTTATGACAGTTATAATCAAATATGATTGGGAAACCTTCTGGCTTGCTTGGATCCATACTTACATTGTGCTTTGTGAGGCTGGAAATGTTACTTGCTATTGCTTGTAGCCAGTCAATACAGTCTTCAGCAGAGAGACACTGAATTATTCCACTGCAAACCCCATCCACAGCAATTACTTGGAACGCATTTTGCCTATAGACATGTCATAACAGATCAGGTCAGAAGAAAATTTCATCTGTTCTAGCATACCATCTTAACAATACTTGTAGAAAGGTTTTTCTTTCAACTGCAATGAAGGTCAGCCAGTGAACACTGATAAATTGCTGGTTTTCCAGTTTTATAAATACCTCACATATTAAAACAATCAGCTACATATTAAATGTCATATAAAAAGGTCAACTATTCCTATATTAAGTTTCCATGAAGCTATAAGAAAATCCTACTGACTAGCTCCATGGACTCTTGTCCAACACTGTGATTTCAGAAGCTAAACAATAATAGTTTATGAAATGAACTAGGTAGCCTTTCATGAAATTCAGTAGAACACTGTGCCTTTTTCTCAAAAAAATTTGTTTCATTCTCCCAATTCATTTTTAAAACACATTAAGGTTACTGTTAGCTTGTTAGCTGCTTTTGGTGATAGAATTTTCTTTGTAAATAATCCTCTTCTTACCTGCTGATGGAATAGCTGGTGAATTCAAATTTGACGAGGTAGCATTAATGATTTTTTCAACTGCATTTCTGAATGCAGAATCATTAGCAAATGACACTGACAAAAGCAGTGGCCACTGGGGTGTCTCTACCCCAGCAACATTCTTGGAACTTACACTATGATGCGTTATAGTTTGACTTCCCACAACTGAGTGCTGAACAACTACAGAACCAGAGGAAACTTTCAAATTATAAAGCTATAGCAGATCTAACTTCTGTAAAAGGCCTTTTTGGCCTTTAGGAAGGTTGACAGGTTTCTAGCTTCAGAACCCCAAAAGCTCATTATCAATCAGTTTCACAGAATAGGATATTACTAAGCATATAGAGAACATAAAGTTCCATTGCTAGCATTC
The DNA here is from genome assembly GCA_016647715.1 of Pavo muticus. NCBI lineage: Eukaryota > Metazoa > Chordata > Aves > Galliformes > Phasianidae > Pavo > Pavo muticus. The sequence goes on from JACDJE010000510.1 coordinate 313,541, forward strand.
TCCTACAAATTAATCCATTCATGATTTAAAATCAAGCACACTGTTCAGATTTTTTAGAAGGCTGAGGAAAAACGAGTGTTATCTTCAATATAAAACTGAGTGTCACTAATGACAGTTTCTGACATCTCAAGACTGATATTGATTCTGCAAAATTATTAGTTTTTTACTTCACAAAACTATCAACTAGTTTTATAGAATACAGAGCTAGTATCTACCTCAATCATAAAGGTCTTTCTGTATCTGTGTCAAGTACAGGCTTTTCTTTCATTTAGGATGGGCATAAAAATGAATTAGAGCCATGCCATTTCCTTGATCAATTCCATCATGAGAATAAGTTCTGACTGGAAGATAAAGCTTATGTATCCTAACATGATCATGAAGACACCAATGGTTTATCTAAATCTATCAGCTAACTCATCAGTTCAGTTGCCTTTTCACAGAGGTGGCCATCTGTCTTTAAACCCCTAAAGGCACAATCTGAAAGATATGTTTTTAAAAAACAAACTTCTCGTCTTTACAGTACTTCAAAGTTCTTGGAGGATGTTTATTTAAGGCATCTTCAGGTAATGTATCTAAATGTTAAAACAGTATTTTTTTAGTACGTCTTTAATTTCAAATGACTATAAATAGAAATAATAAATTCATCCACAATAACATGCTAAATAAGTAATTACATAAAGACTACAGCACGATGCTCCGACAAGGTTGCTGATTAACAATAAATATATTTTCAGGACTCGCAGTAGAATATCTTAGTTTTAGATTACTGTAACAATAGCTTAAATTAATCTACCAGCCAAAGACCATACCACAACACAAAACATTTTGCATGAAATAAAAAATATTATTAATCATTTTCTAATACAACAACAAAAAAAATTAAGATCGGATTTTTATTCAATTGCACATCTCAAGTTCTAAAAATGATATACTTTATATAGCACGTAACATTTTATGTTGTTTTCCTTATTATTATTACCAGTATTCTTTTCTTAACATTGTTCTTAATATTCTTCTCATTCTCAGTTCCCTTAAAAATTTTTCAACCTTTCTTTGAAAACAAATTTTTTGGAGGGAGTCATATTTTAAAATACACAGATTTACAAACTATTTTAAAACACTCATAAGCTAGCTCGTTACCAACAAAATATTGGCTCCATGCTTTTTAAGGGAAAAAAACCCAACTCTGCTTCTCTTTATCAAACAATTATTATTAATATTATTTTTACTTTTAAGTAATCTTCCTCATGTTAGATAGCACAGGAAAATACAGGGAGATAATTAGTAATTACTCAAGGTGTGAGCGTGACCTCAGGTATTCAGTGTTTTACAAATACATCTGTAAATTTACTTCTTTGGAAATTGAAATCTCAGGAATATTGCTGACTACACATAATCTTTCTCTTTAATGTACAAGTTCTATAATGAGCATATTAAGCTGTGTTTTATTGCTACAGAAGACTGAATGTGAAAGTCTTAAATCTATGAATAGTCGAATATATCCCAATTTTCCCCGTGAGTTGTTCTAGCCAACAGTATCTTATCTGGAGCGTACAGCAGAACAGATCTCAGATTTGACTTTTATAATTCTGGGTCCTTTATGATACATGCTGTTAATAATATATATTTCAACCACTGTAAAACACTGAGCTGGAGGTTTTCAGAGAATCACATACAAGAAATCTTACATCTCTGGCATCCATATCCTGCTCTATTTCACCTCAGCCAACGAGCCAATGTAGCATTTGCATCACAAGTTAAGTCTCTGGGCCAGTAATTGTCAAGAGATCAAGAATCGTGTAGACAAGTGAGCATGATTTTGCTATCACTAATCAGAGACCATAAGCCGTTTGTAATTTAACAATCATCTAGTGATTATTGACTAAACTGCTTTAATATCAGCTCTGTAAATGGGAAACAAGACTGCAAACCTGTGTGGTATACTTTAAAGAAACAATAACCCTTAGAATTAATTGAGGCTGTGGGAGGCTTTTGTGTAACTTTCAAACAATTGGTAAAAACTAATGAGAAGAAGGTTGTGATGAGAAACAACAAAATTGACCCCTAGGAAACCCAAAATTTACTTATGATCTTTTAGTTTCCGTTAGGATCATAAACCCACCCCTGGAGGGAAGTGGTAACACTTGACTGCAAGATCCCTTTCCAGGGGAAAGGGTGAGTGTAACAACGAAGAAATGATACTTGAAACGTTCTTCTGCAAAGCAGTAATAACTGAAATATTAATGAAGATTTTGTATTAATTGTATTAAGTAACTTTATGTGTTTTTGAATGTATGAACAGAAAAAGCTCAAGCTATTAATGCTTGATGACCAGTCAGGTCATCAGGTGATGCAATAAATTTAAGCCTGTGAACTTCCCACGTCCCATGTCTTCTGTCCCATACCTCTAAGAGCTGCATTGGAATTAATAATGCCACTTCTCTTAATATTACAAACCCCTGAGAACTGCATCTCTAAATCAAGAAGTCAATAGTTTCGGCTTTCTGAACTTATTTACCTGCACAAATCTGATCCTGGAAGGTACTGGGAAAATCGTGAATGAAGAAGTGGAATTAATCGGAGATCACACCACCTTTTTTCCCATCTAAGTCCTGGGGAGGTTGGCCATGAGGAACATGATAATGTATCCTGAAAAACATTTAGAAGGTCCTTCTCAGTTTTGGGCTTCATTATAAATACTCAGCAGATTTGGAAAGAAAAATAGCTATTTCAAAGACCTTGTATTTAGCATAGCATCCACTTTCCTCAGATTATATGGCACCAATTCTAGCTAGCGCTGGACAGATTCTGAACTTTTTGTCACAAATAAAACTAACCTATGTAAAGCTCAGCATCAACATTGTTTAGAGAAACTACGAGTAACAGTATTCTAGAAACCTAGCAAAAACAGATTGCATTTTGGGGGATGATTAGTCATAAATAAAAGTACTTCCTATATATTATGTTATCGGTTACAGGCTTTATATCTGTACCACGAGTAAGGGTGATTTCTGTGTTATTCAATCATAATTCAGGTGTTTTCTATGGCTCCATACTCAATTACATATGCATCTATTCTAATTTCACTTCACTGGTATTTTATATTATATAATATTTTATATTAATTCACATAAATTAATAAATGATGAAAACTGTTTACTCAATATATGAATTTTACCTATTTACGCAATATATTATTTACATGAAAATTCAACTAAATTGTGTCTGTGATCATACCTACAAAGAAGGAATATTTAAATATCTACATCCTAATTTTAGTAGTATTATAAGAAAATATAGATTAGCATGAGATATATTTTTGGGGTAAAAAATCAAAATTATTTAAAAAAAATCCAGCACCTCTTCCTTTCTTTACAAAAAAACTTGCTTTTCAAAATAGAGCTAGTAATCATGCCTTGCTATAAAGAAGATTCACACTGAAATATGTGAAGTCTTTTCTGTATATCAGTAATATTGAACCCATTGATCTCGAATCATCATCTTTTTTTTTAACTTTTTTTCTTCATACTATTTCTTACTCATATTTTCTGAAAATAAATGTTAAAAAATACCTTGTTTTTTCAAGTTTTAAAGCTTTGGCAAGTTTTTAAATGAATGTTCATATATTTCTAATGTGTCTAACATGAAAGATCACAACATGAACATCAATTTATCTGAACTGCAGGATTTTCAAAAATACATTCATGTACGTAAAACACTGGTGCTCTGGTGAAACATTCCACAGATTCAGTCAAAATAAATCCACATAAATAAATGATGGAGTAGAAAGACTAAGTTAGGATACTGTTTTGAACAAAGTCTTGAAGTTTTCAAGTGTTCTGCCTGTTTTTAGGAACTTTTTTCGGCTGTGATGAAACTTTAGGAAAAAGCTGAAATGTGGCAAGAAGTTTAGATGCAGACAGTAGGTCTATGTCCAAGAGCAACAGAAGTGGTAACCTCGCCTTTTGTTTGCATAGTACTTTCTATTGTTAAATTAATAAGACCCAAACCAGTCCTGTCTACTCCAAATTCTTTTGAGAAGAAATCTCTATCATGTGGATCACTAAGGTTATACCTAAGAAATAACCTATGGCCATAAGACACAATACATTCTAGAAAATAATTTGACAATATGGAATGACAATGACAGATTTGTACATATGTTAGGAATTCATATAGAGTTCTCATCTGGCTTTATGAAGCATTCTGCTCCATTACAAGGAGATATCCCAGGCGAGAAGATTGAACGAAAAAAAAAAACAAACAACCGAACTTGTTTTCATTAAATTATTATCAGTTCAAATAGAAACTGTAGGTAACTTAGATAATTTTTGACACCTGGAGCAGCAATAGGATTCCTGAATGGAAGCATGGCTTTTACCCTAAAAGCAAAGCTAGACATGAAGTGGCTAACAAAATAACTTTAGAATCTCCTCCAATTACCTTTTCACATACGTATATAGATAGCTGAAATGTTTGTTTCTGATGTTGTTTCACTATTAAAAGATATATATTTATTGTTTTTTTTGACCTACAGCAAGACTAAATGTTACTACTTTTATCTCTTTTTGATGAATTCCATCTCCTATAAACATGTATAAACCCAAAAGGTTTCCTAGATCCTTATTAGGCTTAAATCTGTGCTATTGATTCTAAGTTTCTGGGCTCCCAATTTAAACTTTTTATTAGTGAAATAAGAAAGAACAATAAAGGAAGCCAGAAATTAGAGACAGGAAGTCTACTGAATAGTGCTCACACTTCTGTTCATTTTTATATAGCTGTAATAATTATATGATAAACAAATTTATTTATTCTGTGATTTCTATTCTATCACAAAGCCAAATACGCATTAAAAAAATCTTTAGAACTATACAATATATCATAACTGCTGCTTTTCAGGACTAAGAAATACATTAAAAGCACCGTGTTGCATTTCAAAGGAATCTTTTATGACAAATCTGAACAGAGATCTGTAGCACTTCATGCTAAAGGCACTTTGCTGCATAATGCATATTGTTCTTCAATACAATTGTTAGTGCTAGTTAATAGGAGAAAAATGTTCACACCTTTAAAATAGGTAAAAAAATGCACCTGAGTAAGCCTTTGTCAAACGTTCTTAAAAATAAATTAAATAAAATATATGGAACAATATTCTGAAAAGGTTTTCTTCCCCCTCTTTAAATAGCTATATTGTCACTTTAATAATTTTATTCTCTCTGCTCTGCAAATAAAAGTAGAATACAAAACTTTCTCAAAATTCCCATTTTCCAGATAAAAATAGTAATCACATTTATCAGAGCATAATCTCAGCTGCTACAATTTCTCATAGTTTTATTCTTAGCCGTAATATCTGGCTGAGAATTTTTAGCCCCCTATGGAACTATCTCCAATGCTAATTAGAGTTCCTCCCATGATGCTGTCTTTTATTAATTACTTTCACTTAGCTATTTTTTTTCTTATGTGATTTCATGAAAGAAATATAAGCTCTTACCGTGTTATTGGGATGGTAGTTGAGATGCAAACCACTGTCGCACAGGGGAGAGGAAGTGCCACTGCTCTGGTCACTGGGGGCACCTAACACCAACATGGATATACCGAAAACATATCATTAATCTATAATGCTATAATAAAAGTTTCTGTGTTTGTGTGCTTGCATGTTGCCCTCTCCAATTGATTTTGTCATATCTAAAACTCAAGGTTCAACTCTCCCTTGGTGATTTGCAAAAAAGGTAATAATCTGCTCTGTAAGAAAAAATCATAAATGTTTTTGTAAATATGATAATAAAAGGAAAGTGTGCACTTCCTTAATAGGTTCTCACTTCAAGGAAACAGTCAGACAATGCTTTTGTCATTCTCTATGAAGTTCACAGGTTTAACAGTTCTTGTAGCAACTTAGAAGGATACCGAGCTACATCGCATAAATCATATATGATAGGATCTATTCAAGTGCATAATAGTGTGCATTACTCAGTGTTCTCTATGGCACCACATCCTTCCATAAAAGCAGCAATGAGTTACTGGGATTCATTTTTACTTGAGAAAATTTCTGGTGTTATATTTTTTTTCTTGCCTTACTAAAGTTCAATACCTGGATACAAGACAAAGATGGTACTTCCACAACTGATTTTATATAAGATATATCAAAACTTAGTTTATTTAATTGCTACTGATGTAAAATCAAGGTCTAGAAGTATTGAAATCTAACACTTTTTTGTTTTGTTGCTCCTTTTAGGAGAAAGAAGCAGAAAGTAGTAGTGCCAAAAGGCACAGGATGATTTTACATATGCTTGGGTATGCTGCAACTGTATAATTATGTGCCCACACTCACAATTTCATACTATTTAAGGAAGACAGCTGTCTCCATTTGCTTCTGATGGGGCTAGCTTACTAAAACACAGTTGGACTTAAAATATTAAACGTTTTAGACAAAGTTATTTTTAGGTACATAGACACCTACATGAAAACTGCTGAATTTTAAATGAGAAAGTTAAGCCCTCAAAATATACCCACATGATCTCATTTTCACATCTAGAAGACAAAACTCCTGAACTAACCTGTTATCTGGCGCTCCATGGAAAAATGCTTTTAAATACTCTGCATCAAAATGTGAGGTACTGTAACCTAATGTAATTCCCCTGACTCAACTTTGCTGATTCACACCAGCCAAATACAAGGTGATCTGTTTCTCAAGCAATGACTGCAGTCTTTTGTTTAACGTGACTGCTACTGTGAGATCTGGCAATATGAGAAGCTTATATTTGGGTCACGATACTGACTGAGAAAGCTGTTGTTAAATACCCCCAATGCACACTAGGTTCAGAAGCTGCAAGTATACACAAGCATTGAATTAAGGTTTATTTTAGTCAAGTAATAAAGGCTTACATGCACAATCTTCATTCAGTGGCAGTTTGAGAAAAGCAGGTGCTCTTTTCAGAAAGGACACAGTTAGGGTCACTTCTTCCCCCGCATTGCGAAGGACCTGAACCTGGAAGAGAAATACAGACAGAACACTCTCATATACACGTATGGCCAAAACATAGCAGAAATATAAGCAGTGCCATGTAGCTTTCATTTTACTGCAATGACATCTTTCAAAAAGAAAGCAAGATGTAAAGCTTTCTATGTGCTCTGCTCCTAGTGACACAAACAGGTAATACTGGTGTGGAAACAGCACTGGGTGCTTCTACAGCTTGCTCTCTGACACTTTTCAGCTGTGCACCTCCCCCTTCCAGATCTGGCATCAACAGTAACCCACATGTGTAAATTCTTTTTGGTTTGGTTTAGTTTTGCTGAGGCTGTCTCATAAATCTCCAACCAAAACAAAAGCTGCAGTTTCCACAGCTATGCCATAGTCCTACAGTAGGATTATGGTAGGAAGGAGGTAGGAAGACAAGTGAATCACCAATCCATGTATGAATGCTCTTAGCCATATTATGTCTCTCCCATAACTGCTCCTGTAGCTCCTGTTCATGTCTTTAGCTTTTCTGTGGTGTGGCTGATGACACCCCAAGCTACACAGCAGAGATAGAGAACTCCAGGCACCTCCCCAGATTGGTAAAAAGGAGACACACAAGCATCTAAGCAAAATGCTGTACTTAACAGGGGATAATTTACACTGGAATCATGTTATTTCATTAGAGCCATGAGGTGACATAACTCTGGGTATCAGAATGAACATTTCCAGTTGTTCTGCCTCTATAGCTTGTTAACTTTATAAGAGCTAATTTAAGTTGCCTTTTTAATCTGGCATATATTTGTCCTCTTCCACTGTGATCTCACTGCGTCCGGATAACTCCCAAGTAACACTTCTGCAATGCTGATGTGTGTCAAAATACCTTGTAAATTAATTGATGGAAGACTGCAATTATTCAATCCATGCCAATGAAAAGCCAATCCTACACATTTAACTGCATACATATATATGACTATTTTCAGGGATACTTTCATGTGAAAATCACTGCACTACATTAAGCTAATTTAAAGCAATCCTTCAAGAAAAATTGTCAACTTCTTACTTAGACACAATATTTCCTATTCCACACTGGCTGCTACAGAGGAGTAACAATATGATGACACATTATTTGAATCTGTATCTGAAATCCACTTTGAAATTTTAGACTGTTTATTATGTAAAATAGCACACTGGTTGTCAAGGCATACTTTGGAATGTATGTATGCGTACCAATAACCAAATATGCCTTACAACAAATTTCATCAACTTAAATCACATCCCAAAACTTCTGCTGTAGCACAAAGATCTTCAGTGAGTACTTCCCATTTTTGATGTTTTAGATCCCAGAATTCAGAAATAACACTTATTTCATGGGAAGACAATGACACTGTCAGTGCAATAATCAGACTCTGAAATCCTGAATTCCATCAGAGATCATCTTGTAACCTCAGCCTTCATAGAAAACGCATTGTTCTCTCTTCTGTACCAGTCACATGGTTCAGAATAGTCACAGCCAAAGCAGACAGGAGGCATGTTTTCTACACTGAAATCACAGATGTGGATAGACAAAGTGCAGGATAAATAAAGCTATCCTTTACCTTTTTAAAAAACGTTTTACTCAAGAACAGAGAAGAAAGGGAGAAGTTACAGAATTAGCAACTCTAACTTACAGAGTCACCTTTTGAAGATACCTAATTGGATATCATCTGTGAAAAAAGCTGAGACACTAAACTCTGTCCCTGAACATTTTTTCTTCCAAAATTTAAACAAGCCACAAGTCCACATGATTACATTTGACAATATTACTGTACAAATGCTAGAAGGTGTCCTAAGTAGTCTGATAAGACCTTTTTACTCCAAGCTTTCTCTCTTCCTCTCAAACTTATAGGATGAGAAATTGTGATGAAAAATTGTGAAGAAGCTGGTACAAAATCTAGATGAAATCAGCAATACTTATTTCAGTAAAGCATATATTGGAGTACATAAAGCACGTAAGCCAGAAAGCGATTGGATTTGACATGTAGAATAAAGAGAAAAAATATTGAAAAAGAAAACTACTAGTTAATGATTACAGCAAAGAGAATAAATGAGCTATCAATCCCATGCCACTTACTTTTCAGTGATTATCAAATCCATTCTTGGAAAAAAAGTTAATTGAAGAAACTTCGATTTTTAACTTAATTAACTGTCTTTTTGAAGCTTTCATTTGAAATCTTTACTGCAACTTTACATTTTTGCCTTTCTTTTATATAAGCAATGAACAATTGTTGAACTGTATTAAACCAAGTGTGCCTTACAGGACTGGTTTACTTGGCATCCTCATTCAACACGTACTTTCCCTTAATGTCTTTCCTCCATGCAGAAAGAGAATGAGATATGAGAGGAAATCTATCCTTACCAAGGACTACTGAGGAATGTTTTTAGTAATATACCAGAACAGCTAATGTTCATAAATGGAAAATTGATAACTTTTATAAAAGGGTAACGGCCAAAATAAATGTGGCTAGTTGTTATGGAGAGTTATGTCTCTCAAAAAAAATAAATGTTGAAAACAGGGAGTCAAACAGTTTGACTGGAAGATACAATACAGAATGAGCTTCTAGATTATACAAACGTGAGTGGAATCCTAACAGTGAGAGATACTGGCATACTCTTTCTTTCTTCTCTCTCCATCACTGCCTGCCAGTACTGTAGCTAAAAATTTTACAGAGCTATTTCGTTGAAATGAGTCCTGCATGAATGCAAAAACAGTGCTTGTTCAGGCTTGGAAAATCTATGTTAATGAAAATATATCTATCAGCACAAATATATCTATGCAGATCTGAAAATGCATATTCCACTGACAAAGTGGTATTTTGAGGAGGCAGATTTTATGGTGGGGTGTGATACTTCTGAATAAAATCTCTACATAACAATAACACTAGTCTGAATATTCAGTAATGCCTATAATAATGTTGCCTTTTAATTTTATAAAACCTTTTAAAGAGCCTGTTAAAGACAACATTAGAGCATATGCTGATGTCTCTCTCAATATATTCACAAAAGCACTGACATGTGAAGTCCCTCTGATTTCAGCAAGTATTTTTCTTGAATGAGACATTAAATTCACTCTTAAATTACAAATGAAATTTTTACATAAATGAATTGGCGCATACTTAAACAGAAGACAACAAAAGACATATATTCCTTAAAGATTTGTGATTTCCCGAACCACAGCAAATACCACTCTTCGCTGTAATTGAAAGCAAAAATCAGTTCATTAATGAATATATTAAATTATTATAATTGGAAAAAAACAAAAGAAGGATACTGTGCACTGTTATTCAATGTACTGGTATCATCAAGTTCATCTGCAGATCCCACAATATGTATTCTGGTACAATGACTTAACGGCCCAAGGCTAGAAGGCTCGACACATGCATACAACTGCCTCGAATTATGTTTAATTATGTAAAAAGGCAATTGTTTCTTCCAGTAAAACCCATGTATGTGATATAGAATAGTACAGATATTCACAGTAAAAGTATGCCAGAGTATGGGGAGTTTTAAATTCCCATTCTCTAATATATTTATCACAATATTTGCCCACAACAAATCAATTACTATAATAGTTAAAATCATCAAAAATTTTCTTCCTTCAGAAAATCTCTCTTACTGATGTATAGCACAAAGAACATCATTTTGTGACAGCAGTTTCAACTCATGCTGCTCAACTGAAAGCATACCTCAGACTATAGTTTGATATTACCAGAGAAGTTGACTGCTGTGTGGTCAGAGAACTTGATTTAGATATTTAGATACAAAATCAAATGAGTTGCACACTGGAATGGAAAGCTTCCTCAAGCAAAGCAAAAGCAAATGCATGTGCCAAGGATGTATGAAGACATTAACTTCTACTCAGACACCACTTTTGCACCTAACTTGCTACCAGTACTGTTTTATAAAAGGGAAGGTGGATACAGTAATACTAGTAGTTATAGCAAAAAGATCATATTAAGCTTATCACTAAGCAATTATTCTGAAAAGTGGCAGAAAAAGGTTTAGTGTTTCTCAAGATGACATGGGAATTGAACCAAGGTAGCACTTACACAGAGAATGTTCCAGCTACAAAGACACTATATAGAAGATCATTTCAAAGCAATATAAACAGTCACTTGGGATTTGATGCTTTTTGATAAGTCCCATCAGACTTAGCACTCAGAAGCAAAATTATTCTCAATTCCAAGTGACAGTATTCATTTGACCTAGACCATCAGGTGATTTCTCAGATGGACAATGTCACACTAGTCTGTTATAACTATCTTCTGTCTTCACTCATCGATCTTTGCCCCACCTGCCCTCATTGGCTTATGAGCCAATGTAGACATAAAAGTTCCACTAACCTCAAGACTCAAGTACAAAGTAGAACACTAAGTGATCTGCCTTTAAAAAGAGATAAAAAATATAATCATGTTTCGAGGTCCAAATACGAGCCACAGAGTACTCTGACTTCTGTCAGATTCTTCAATGTAGTGCCAAGGTAAAAAGAAAATTCTATCACTTCAATGATATATTCACAATCAAGTTGGAAGAAAAGATTAGTTTTTAAACTTGTAAAACGGTATTTTTAAGTCTTATTATTATGCTCCATAATCACCACTAAAATGCTTAGTAACATTTGAATAGCAACAGACAGCAATTATTGCTGAGTTAGATATTTATCTTTTCAAAAGTAACAGAGGAGTGCCTCAGCAAAAGATAATCATGCGAAAAATGAAGCAGGAAAAATGAAAAACTAACAGAATTACAAATGTAGAAGACTGCCAGAAAAGATGCTCTGGAAGCATTTTCCTGTTCTTCATTCATTAATTTTAGCATCATTAATAAACATAACCCCGAAAAAATATTGCTAGAAGTGCTTAATTTGCATTCTTTAGGTCATATACTCTAATTTCTAATTCTGTTTTACTAAAGATTGCATATTACTGGTCATCACAGTTCATATTAAATCAAATCATTAGCAGGCCAACACAGAAACTGAAACAAACAAGGAATTAGAACTTGATAAAATTTTAGTGTTTGAAGAATGGAAATGGCAGTGACAGGCCCCAAACTCAAAACTCCATATCACCCTCAGAAAAATAAATAAAAAAATTCATTATATAAATTCTGACTATATTGCTTACAATGACCTATCTGTATTTTCTCTGAATCGTACCAGCTGACCTTCAGACTGTCAATTCTGAGTTGATAGAACACAAGGGGAAATGGTTTCAACCTCAAAGAGGGTAGATTTAGGTTACAATATAAAGAAAAAATCTTTTACAGTGAGGGTAGTGAGGCATTGGAACAGGTTGCCCAGTGATATGGTTGATGTGTCCCAGGAGACTTTCAAGATGAGGTTGGATCAGGCCCTGGGCAACCTGATCTAGCTGTGGATGTCCCTGTTCATTGCAGGGGAGTTGGACTAGATGGTCTCCCGAGGCCCATTCCAACTCTAAGGATTCTATGATTCTATGATTATAATGCAAAAGTCACTTTCAAACAGTGAGTTCTCTTAATGTTCCCTAAACTTTATTCCATGGACTTCTATTGATCTTGGACCATGGTCTGTAGAAGAAACAAGTACACACAGATACACTAATTAGTCACTGAACAATCATTCATTCCAACAAGAAAATGAGTAGAAAATTATGTATCACTATGTAAAAGGATACCGTATAGTGCAAAGATTAGTATTTTAAGTTTTGAAAAATTTATACTTCATTGCACATTACATTTAAATGTTTCTTGTATCCTGTAGCATACATTAGAATATACACAACATGGACAAAATTTATTTTCATGTTCTGAGTAAAGTTTAAGCAATGAGTCAACTGAAATTTGACTTGATTAGTGTATAAACCCTACTTGAGTGTTTACATGATACACAGTTACTCATATCTCATGTATGACAAAAAAGTCTATGCAAGTGAACAAACTTCAAAAAACCAGAAGACTAATCCAAACTCTGTCCATGTTTCATGAGTTTTTTTCAATACACCTATATGAGAGTGCATGCCAGAGCTGAATCACAGAAGTGCCAATCCTTTTTTTCTCATTATCAACCCCCATACGGTTTTCCTCTACGATTACTCAACTACACTGAATAATTTGTGCAGCTATACAGTTTCAAAAACTCCCCTTCTTTAAACTCTTATAGACATTCAATTTTTTTTGAAACTTAACATACACTCAACTGCTGGGCACCCACGATTTTTCTATACTAATTTATATGCACATTTTTAAATTATATGTTTAAAGAGTTTCAAAACAACTTACTGAGAAAAATGAAAGAAGCCCCTTAATAATATAGAAAATGTTAGAAATAAAGTAGAACAGTTGCTAGTATGGTTGAAACTAAATCATGTTTATTCTACATTTTTAAAAAGGTATGAAATTAGTAGCTTGAAAAGTTTTGGACCAAAATAAAAATTAGTATATTTTTTTGCTTTGGATATCACAACTGTATGAGGCTCATAAAGCCCATCATCATTTAGATAAACTACGTAACCCCATCATCTGACAAATATTTTAAGTCAAGAAGCCTACTTATGATTTCAACTAGTTGTAGTAAAATGCATATTTCATCTCCTACTGACATTACATGCCTTAATTACAATAGAATTTATTTATGTAAGCCTCTCATTGGTATTAGAGCTCAGAAATATACATAGGAACCATCATTTGGTTTGGATCAATCTTACTGCCACTTTCCAAACAAAAAAATAATCAAAGCTACTTTATAATTAATATGTGATCCTGTTTATAAGCAAAATAAAACTCCTGCTGGAATCAAGTATTTACAGTACTGTTACGACAACACCTACAGACTTCTACAAAGCTTTCCCAAAAGGTTTCACAACACCATCATATCTGTGTTAACTTTTGTGTACAGCCAGATGAACAACAGGCTACCCCTCATCAGCCTGCAATGGATTTCTCCTTTAAGACACAAGATCTTTTTGACTATTAGTCAGAAACCAACTGTGACAGCAGGCTTTACTGAGATGGTTGTTCTTTTTTAGCTCCTCTTCACTACATGTGATGGCGAATATTCAAAGAAAGCTACCGACACCTGCAGAATGTTTAAGCAACCTGCAAAAGCTTTGCACATGGCTTCTTCATAACCAATGACAATTGCTTTTTACCTTCAAGGAACCCTGATACAAAACTTCAAAGATTTTTTTTCCACTTTTTCTCAAAAAAAAAAAAAAAAAAATCCATGTCACATTCAGAAAAATAAATAATATCAGCTATATTCACATTTATGTGCGTGAGTCCTTGACTATCTAGATACAGTTTGAATGAAAACCATTAGAAATCTTTCTATGAATAGAAATGTATTTTCTGCTGATAGAAGACATGCTAAAGCCAAAAAGCTTAAGATACAAGCTTTAGCACTTCCAACATCTTTTTCTCTTCTAAGTAAGTGTAAATAAAAAATCGAAGTGAGGTTGAAAGTGGAAATTCTTTTTCCTAGTAAGTTGCAAGAGGAATTGAACAATGACTTGGAATTAAGGACTTGAGATTTTCCAGGTAAAGTGTGCTTCCACCACAGAAGTGAGAGAAGGAAATAATTACTTATTGGAGAAAATAACTTATAGGAGGAAATAATTCCAATCAAATTTTCAATTTTAAGGATTTAGAGGCTCTTATTTTTCCCCCCACAGTTTGGTCATACTGCATTTTATTATTATTTATTGTTTTGTTAGAGTAATGAACCCTTAAGGGGTCTGAGTTTTCTAGACTTGATTAATAACACAGAAGCTGCTTCTTTATGCGTTAAACAGACAAGAATTCACTCCTCCTTCAGTAAAACTTTTTAGACATTTCAAATTTACCAGAAAAAGTGCTTTCACAGTTGAGTAATATATGACATTTTTAACGCATTTACTAAACAAGTTTCTTATTTCTGCATGCTGTTTGTGAAAATATCATAAGTAATATGCAAAATTCAGGCATGTAACTACACTAAATATCATGTTGGCTACTGTTTCTGTTCCTAATATTTCAAGAGTGAAAGTTGCCCAGTTGGCACAGCGATTTGAAGTATATTCTTAAATTTCAAATGTTTTCTGAACAGAGATACATCTGAGATTGTTCAAAACATTGTTTGAATGCTTGTCCGAGAAAGCAGAACCCCAGTTTAAGCGAGGGCGTGATGATGGAATCAATAACAGAATAAGAGTGTGCTTACACTAATCCCATTGCAAGACCGGGGTCAAACACACAGCCAGTGGCAAATTTCACATTTACATATTCAATATAAAATTTGCTGATGGCAAATATGACCTTAACATTTACTTTTCATGAACAGTCACACTAATCAAGCACCAGCACATAAGTGCTCATGAAAAATTAATAAAAAGTAGTCTTAAAGACTTTGAAATCAAATTTTAATTCTAAATTTGAATAAATATTAATGTGCAAGCCTACTGCTATTTGTTCAACACTAAATGTTATCAACTTCACAATGACATAAAGCGTAATTCTTGTACAAATTTGTATATTAAGTAATGTTTTAGATCAACGTATGCTGTTAACTCTGTTAAGCTTCTTGGCAGCTAGGCTCTAATCTCAGAGAAAGATATTTTAGTAGTTCTGGAAATGTGCTTAATGGCAGAAGTTTTCAACTGAGAAAATGCATAATGAGAGTCCTTAGTGACATTTAATGCAATGGTGGCCTTTTTGCTGTGGAGAAATAATTCTACTGCATCTACTGAAACCGAGAAACTGACTTGGTATTTCATAAATATTTTTTAAAAATGAGAAAAAAGAGTCCTTAACCCATCAGAACACTTTAGTTGTTACTTTTAGGCAAAGGCATACATATTTTGCTGAGCTGGGATACAACACAGTTATCCAAAAATATGAAAAATCTATAAACAATATTGTCTAAACATTTTTTACATTTATTTTCAATAGCATCTAAACTTTAAATTTTGGGAAAACTGAGTTTGGAGGTACTCACATTGGTTATTAATTAACTGGAGGACATTTACAGATGTTTTACTAGCTGATGTTGTTGACAAGCTACTCTCCATCATATTTGAAAACTCATCGTCATCAGGTTAAGTCCGTGGTGATCAGAAAAAGAGAAATATCACTCCTATTTTTAATAAAGGAAGAAAGGAAGATCTGGGGAACTACAGGCCAGTGAGCTTTACCTCCGCGTCTGTGAAGATCTTGGAGCAGATCCTTCTAGAAGATACATGAAGGCATACGTGAGAAAAGGAGGTGATCTGAGACAGCCAGCACAGCTTCACCAAGAGAATATTGTGCCTCACCAATCTGGTGGCCTTCTGGGATGAAGCGATGGCATCAGTGGACAAAGGTAGGGCAACTGATGTCATCTATGTGGTCTTCTGCAAGGCCTTTAACATGGTCCCATACTACATCTTTATCTCTAAATTGGAGAAATGTGGATTTAAAGGGTGGACTATCCAGTGGATAAAGAATTGGTTGGACAGTCGCAACCAGATAGTTGTGGTCATCAGCTCTATGTCCATGTGGAGAAGGGTCATGAGTGGTGTCCTCCAGGGGTCCATCTTGGGACCAGTGCTCTTCAACATCTTTATCAGCAACAAAGATAATGGGATTGAATGAACTCTCAGCAAGCTTGTGGATGATACCAAGCTGAGTGGTGCAATTGATACAACAAAAGGAAGGGATGCTAACCAGATGGACCTGGACAAGCTTGAAAATTGGGTCCACATAAGCTTAATGAATTTCATCAACAAGGCCAATTGCAAGATGTCACACTTGTGTCAGAGCAATCCCAGATGCATGCACAGACTTGGAGAAGAACTCACTGAAAGCACCCTTGTGGAGAAGGACTTTGGGGTCCTAATCGTCAAAAATCTGGACATGAGTCAGCAGTGTGAGCAAGCACCCTGGAAGGCCAACTGCATCCTGGGCTGCATCAAAAGAGGGGTGGCCAGCAGGGCAAGGGTGTTGAATGTCCCTCTCTACTCAGCCCTCAAGAGATCCCACCAGGAGTACTTTCTGCGTCCAAGCCTGGGGCCCCCAATATAAGAAAGATGCAGAGCTGTTGAAGCAGGTCCAGAGGAGGGCCATGAAGATGACCAGAGGGCTAGAGCATCTCTCCTACGAAGAAGGTTGAGGGAGTTCGGCTTGTTCAGCCTGGAGAAGAGAAGGCTCCAAGAAGATCTACTGCAAAGCCTACTGAAAAAGTATCATCAGGAGGGAGGCACACTTTTCCATTTAAATAGAAGTCTTCCAATGAGATGAAAACATTTTGGCCTTGATAACTTCTTGGACACTGAGAGAGCTGTAGCTGTACTGGTAAAATTTTTAATGTCTTTGTACTGTTTTTGTGATCATTATTGTGCAGGTGATTAATTTTACTCTCAAACCTCGCTTACTGATTGACAGAAAGATGCTTCATATAGCTTGTAAAATTTTATAATCTTCCAGGGTGAAAGATGTTTAAACGCAGTGTTTTATCTATTAGAATTCTATACAGCGGATGCAAGATCTCACCAAACTTTTCTCCACAATCAGAAATTCAAAAATAATACATTATGACCTGACACGTACAGGAGACTTTGAATGTGTTTTGTATTAGAACTTTATACTGTAAATAGGATTCCAAAAAAGCCTTAACATGACTGAGATATGAAGGTTTTGTAAAGGATGTCTGTTTACCCATTTAGTATGTAAATGCATTATACTCAAAATATTATAAGAAGAAATCTCAGTATTTCAGGGAAAACAGAGATACCCTCAGTACTTACTACTTGCACACTGACATGCTAAAATACGGGAGACTTTTTAATGCAGACTGTTCTTTTGAACTTTCCTTTTAATGGGTCAGCATAATTAGAACCTTTGAAATATTCTGAATCAGGACTGGCTTGACAAGGGCACGTGAATTAGAGCATATCTACCTACACTTACAAGACCTAATTTAAAGATACATGTCATTACCTTAGTAATGCCATTTCAGCTTGAGCACTTACTACTTCCCATTTTGTTCAGAAAAGTACTAACAGCACAAGAAGGCAACAATGTCTGCAGGCCTTTGCACTACAGTCTGAGGAAAGGATAACCTTTGTAAATTTTAATGCAGAATTCCTTCCTTCTGGCATGACATCTGTACTCAAGTTTTTCTTGTGATCTAACCTACTGTTTTAGTAGGCACTGTCTTGCAGAATAACTGATAGGAAACAGGTAGTACCAAATTGAACTTGTAGAAAGATTCCATTGGGTGGGGTGGGGAAGAGGGACCTAGAAGTAAGTACAGGTGTTAGATAAGCCCTGGATAATACTGGCACTTTTTTGATCACACTTTTTATTTGTAATTCCTTCTGGCTAGCTAAACTAGTGTACACGCTTTCCTTCATCCAATATAATCTCTCTGATCCATATCAAGCCATAAGAAACTAAGAAGTTGCCTTTCAGAGTTGAACATTTCCTACTAGTCTATGTCACATGGCTATTTCCCTTTTAAAAAAAATACTGATGTTGCCTCTCAGATAATATTTTCTAATCCATATGAGTTAAAGAAAAATTTTTAATAGTGACTCAGGAAAAATAGTATTTGTCAATAGAAGGTTTCTTTTTCCATACACTAAAATGTCCTGAACTCACAGAATGCTATGTGCATTATTGTTTCCTTTGATTTTTGGTGGCACTTGATGTTTTCTATGCTATTCTTGTATAGCCTCACTACATTACTATGTAGATATTCTAAGTAAAAAAATAAACAAACAAAAAAAACAATGAAAAACTCAAAGAATGAGCCAAAGTGGAGCATGACTTAAGAAATATAAACCATCCAGTAACAGAGTTAAAATACTTAGCCCCTATCATGTTCTTATTTTTCTGTTATCATACAATATCACAAATAAGTACAGGAAATCAAAGAAAAAGTCTGAGTCCCTGTACCACAGCCTACCTGAAGTATAACTCTTCAACTGGAAGATGGTCTGTAGAATGGTAACTTTCAGTAAGTCTTCTGGAGGGAAAGACAAGTATAGCAACAGACCTAAAAATGTTCCTATTTTATCCCTAAGGAAGCAGAGAAAGCGAGTATTCACAGAAAAGTATCAATGTAAACAAAGTCAGAAACGAATCATGTCTGATAGCGCACACATTAAAAACTCTGCTCAACTGTCTATTTTCTTTGAAGCTCAGGTTTCAGCATTAATATTGCTGCATGGCAAAAGAGGAAGCAATGGCAACTATTTGAAGAATGTCTCAACATAACTGCTGACTCTTTCTTTCACTCTACCCCGCTAAACCCTACAAGATTTTGACTTTGAGAATCGCAGCAGTATAAAAAGAAAATAATTATATTAATCATATTGACTCAGTATTAGCCATGCTAACATTCTACCCATCTATTAAAATTATTAGAAGCGTTAAATAGTTTTAAGAGATGGAGTCTTAAAACATGTAATACATGTATAGATACCTTGAGAAAAAGATATGAAAAAATAAGTCAGGAAGACATGCAATGCAGATCAATGTATTTATAAAGTTTAACATCATGGCTGTTGAATAAACCCTAGCCTTTTCTGAGTTCCACACAAAAAATGTTTATTTAAACAACAAAAATATAGCTGAATACATATAAGAATACTACTCTAGGATGCATCCCAATAAAAAGAATTTCCACTACATAGGAAAAAGAAACCAGAGCTCCTCCAAAACACAAAAACTAGACAAAACCAACTGAACAGAAACCTCTGGAGATTATTTATACCAGCTAGATTCTTTTCTACCTGATGTACACTCACTTCAAACTAATGTTGAAATACTTGACAGATCATTATTAGCTCCAAGTTTTGTGAACAATAAGGAAATTATAAATACGTTGTTACAGATATTCTCATTAATTATACCACGGTAAAAGAGGTAAGGTTAGCACATTTCTTATAACCACATTCAGAATAACTGTATGGAATAACTAACATCTTGGCCTCTTCGTATGAAGAAAACTATTGCAGAATGATCAAGCTCTTCTCTTAGAAGTGCTGACTATGCAGCTTCAATATCTAAAGTCCTCATCCAGTTTACAGAGGAAAGGATTAAACGGCCATGCTATTAATTATATAAGATCTCAAATAACAAGAGAAGGTATTAACCTGTACTTACAGGTTGTTGTAATCACTATCACCTAACAGCAAAATATTAATAAAAAACATTTTGTAGAGATCCTCTTCTATAACAGGCTCTGAAAGTGCTACATATGATTCAGTAAACCTTATCTCTATTTCACAGTTAAGGATTAAAATATAACAAAAACTTAATTTATCAAAATCTTAAATCTACCAAAGACAAGATGGAGTGAGATTTCATATCATTTGGTTTCATTTCTTGCCTTATAAATACAATATGCTTGTTACTCTGTTTAAAACACAAAAAAAAATTACTGAAGCTATTCGTCATAGGTTTAAAAAATCAGCTTGGATGAAAACTGATTAAAAAAAAAAGATTTGCCAGCTGCACATAATTCCTGCACATAATTCCAGTTAAGTAACTACAGCTTCTATGCCATCAGCTTTATGTAACATATATCGCAATTGAAATTCTGCTAAAATATGGGGGAAAGGGCCAAAGCTACGATGCAATGCACACGGGCATCCCATTTCACGTCAAACTCACAGAAAAGATGCCTTGTTCAAAATGTAGCTGATGTTTGAATTGTAACGTGGTGCTACACAGAATACCTCTCTGTATCAAAAAATCAAAGTTTAAACACCTACACAGATTCTATATCTACCAATATCAGCTTCTCCCTGGACAATGACCTTGCTTTTCAAAGAACTTACTTGAACCATGATAGCTGGAATATACAAATGACATTTTCATTAGAAACTCTGAATTTACCTCAAATATAAGAAATAACAAACCATTTTATATTTGTATTTATTTCATTTTAATTTTATGTCCTAAGAGAAAAGCAGATGCTGAGACCCAAAGAAACCCAATGATAGGTAACCATAGTTGTTGTTACTATTTGAGATTCACATTAACAGAGGTAATTTTAAATATATTATTTTTCATTTGAATAAAATTCTTCCTTCTCCATGGACCTTAGATGCTTTGGTATGCTATAACTCTGTTCTGGAAGCAGCAAATGCAGTAGATGAAGGACTTCTCTCTCCCAACATTTCTTCATTGTCAATGGTGTAGTGACTACTCTTAGAACCACCAAAATTTCCACGTTACAAGAACAACATACTGGTGATTGCCTATCTATCTTTGAACAATAAATGCAGATAAGGTCCTCCATTTGGAGATACATGAAGACAAATTAGTTTCCAGGCTACAGGCATATCAGTTTCTAATTTTATGAATAATCACTTTTTTTATGAGCACTTAAGAGACTAGGTGTTTACTGTTTGGATTGACATTATTGGCGACTGGATTTATGTACTGTTGCACTGAATTCCTCAGACAGAAGCCTAAACTTGTATGCCTGTCTATGCATGCTCTTCCTAATTTCAGATTATAAAAAGTCTTGCAAAATGCTAAAGAGAGACAAAAAAGATGGCCAAAAAAAAAAAAAAAAAAAAAAGAAAGAAAATATCCAGAGTAGAAAGTTCCAACTCATCTAAACTAAGAAATATAACAAGACATTCCCTACTTCCAAATTCAACTTGAGACTGCACTTCTAGAGACAAATTGCTCCTATGATGTTGAGAGATGTTTTTTTAGGATTTTTTTTTTCCAACCTCCTCCAATGCTCATATTTTACCACAGACAGAACATATTTATTTTACCATAGGAGAGCACTAAGAGTGAAGGAATGCTGTGCTGTATTCAGATGGGATTCTTTACAACCCCAGCTGAACAACAAACTGACATTCAGTCTTTGATAGAAACTCATAATATCCTTTCATGATAATGAATAATATCCTCACCTTCTACAAATGGAAAACTACGCTCAAAATTCACCTAAAGCTAAGAAAATTTCAATGGGAAGTGAGCAGACACCTCCTGTAAGTTACAACAAAAAACAAATAAGCCTACGTATTCAGCCTTGAAAGAGTCTTATCTACCTATTGATTTGTCATATTCAGGCTTCAGATTGTAACTTACTTTTGGGATAACACGATCTGTGCTGCACTGGATGCCTTATTACCAGATCTGGTAACTAATGGAAGACAACAAAGGATATTACAGGTGCCTACAAATGTTAAGTCAACTAAGTTTGCTGCATATCAGAGAAAGATTCTCCCTACTATGAAAGACTGTCGTAATTTGATAGAACTACTTATTTTTGAAATTCAAATGGAAAAATAATTTGTTTGTGTAGTAGAGTAAAAACAGTATAGTGAAACATCATGTTTAGCTGATTCGTAATCAGTGTAATATTATAGGCTGCACTGATTATTATGCAGAATTTTTCGTCACTGACTTATTAGAATAGGACATTTGTTTAAAATGTTTTTGCAAACAGCAATAAGTGTTGGATCTAGAAAAGAAAAAGAACGAGCACACATTGCATTCGAAGTGCGGATAATGTATACACGTCTGAATTTCCTATGGGAAGTTTCAACCTTACACACTGGAAAATCTTTCCTACTGCTTTACAGTAAATATTTTCTAAGACATCAGGGCAACTCAAAATGTTAATATATTCTCTCATCATATGATACCTGCTAAGTCTTAACTAGATTCAGAAAAGAAGAATTATGATCAGAATGAAACAAAACTCTGACATTATAGACCCTGCACAGCTATTTTAAAAGTACCTAGATGTGGTAAGGATTGGACATTAAGTATTCATCGCAGTTCTAATCCATGCTGTGAGCAACTGTGTTCTACATACTTTGCATTTTCTCTGTTACTTTGACATTAGGACTATGGATCCCATATTTGATAAAGATTAGCACAGGAGTGCTATAACAGCTCAAAGTTCATGGAGCATGCTGCAGACAAAATCCACCTGTAACTCCTGCTGGCAAACTAGTTTGTGTGTCTGCTCTTTAGTCAGATCTATGCCTAAAATCCTACTTAAATGTACAATGAATTACCAAATCTATCATTAATAAACCAGCACATATCACAATCAGGCTTTACAGCAAATTTACTACACATGCATGTACATCGTTGTGCAGCAGGCAAACTATGACTTAGTTGCCACTACAGAAACAAGGTGGGATTGCTCCTGCAACTGGAGTGCTGCAGTGGATGGCTATAAGCTCTTCAGAAGGGATAGGCAAGAAAGGAGGAGTGGTGGCATGGTTCTCTATGTTAGAGAGTGCTTTGATGTTGTTGAGCTTGGTGCTGGGAATGAGGGTCAACAAGGCGGACCCCCCTGGTGGGGGTCTGTTATAGACCACCTAACCAGGATGAAGACACAGATGAGGCATTCCATGAGCAGCTGGCAGAACCTGCATGATCGCAAACTCTTGTTCTCATGGTGGACTTCAACTACCCCAATATATGCTGGAAATACAATAGAGCACAGAAGAAGCAGTCTAGGAGGTTTCTAGAGTGTGTGGAAGATGGTTTCCTGATGCAGCTGTTAAGAGAGCCTACCAGGGGAGGTGTCCGACTAGAACGGCTGTTCACACAGGACTGGTGAGAGATGTAGAGGTCAGGAGCTGTCTTGGACAGAGTTACCATGAAATGGTACAGTTCTAGATTCTTGGTGAAGTCAAGAGAGGGGGCAGCAAAACTGCTACCTCAAAATTCCAGAAGGTGGACTCTGAACTGTTCAGGACACCAGTAGAGAGAATCCCTTGAGATTCAGTACTGAAGAATAAAAGGGCCCAGGAAGGCTGGTCGCTCCACAAAAAGGAAGTCTTAAAGGCACAGGAGCAGGCTATCCCCCCCTGTGCCATAAGATGAGCCAGCAGATAAGATCAGTATGGATGACAAGGGAACTTTGAGGCTCCATGAGAAAAAGAGAATCCTGTGGAAGAAGGGTCAGACTACTTGGGAACAGTACAAAGAAGCTGTTAAGATGTGCAAGATGAAAATTAGAAAGGCAAAATCCCAGCTTGAACTCAACTTGGATGTTCGGGTAAAAGAGAACAAAACATATTTTTACAAATACATGAAAAGTAAGAGGAGGAGTAAGGAGAATCTCTGTCCTTTACTGGATGCGGCAGGGTACGTGACCACTGAGAATAAGGAAAAGGCTGATATTCTCAATGCCTTCTTTAAGTTTGTCTTCAAAGGTGAGATCGGTTATCCTCAGGGTACTCTACCTCCTGACCTGGATGGGGAGCAGAATAAACCGCCACACAATCCAGGTGGAAACAGGGATCTAATACTCCACCTACATGGCCACAAGACCATAGAGACAGATGGGATCAACCTGAGGGTGCTGAGGGAGCTGGTGGAGGTGATAGCCAAGCCACTTTCCATCATCTATCAGCATTCCTGGTCAATCGGAGAGGTCACAGAGGACTGGAAGCTTGCCATTGTGACTCCCATCCACAAGAAGGATCATAAGGAGGATCCAGGGAACTACAGGCCTGTCAGCCTGACCTCGGTGCCAGGAAAGATAATGAGCAGATCGTCTTGAGGGAGATCACATGGCATATGCAGTACAATCAGGGGATCAGAATGGGTTCATGATGGGCATATCCTGCTTGACCAACCTGATCTCCTTCTGTGATTGAGCGACCTGCCTGGTGGACGAGGATGAGGTGGATGAGGGAAAGGCTGTTGACACGGTCGACCTAGACTTCAGCAAAGCCTTCGACACTGTCTCCCACAGTATTCTCCTGGAGAAGCTGGCAGCTCATGGCTTGGACAGGTACACTCTTGGCTGGGTGAGGAACTGGCTTGACCTATCCCAGAGAGTCGCGGTGAATGGAGTTAAATCCAGCTGGTGACTGGTCAGGAGCGGTGATGTTCCCCAGGGGTTGGTGTTGGGGCCTGTTCTGTTCAATATCTTTATTGTTGACCTGGATGAGAGCACTGAGTGCACCCTCAGTAAGTTTGCAGATGATACCAAGTTGGGAGGAAGTGTCGGTCTGCCTGGGGATAGCAAGGACCTACAGAGCAATCTGGACAGGCTGGGCTGAGGCGAATGGGATGAAGTTCAACAAGACCACATGCTGGGTCCTGCACTTTGGCCACAACAACCTTAGATAATGCTGCAGGCTTGGGGCAGAGTCACTGGAAGACTGTGTAGAGGAAACTGACCTGGAGGTATTGGTTGACGTTCAGCTGAACATGAACCAGCAATGTGCCTAGGTTGGCCAAGAAGGCCAATGGCATCCTGGCTTGTATCAGAAAATGTGTTGCCAGTAGGAACAGGGAACTGATCATCCCTCTGCACTCAGCTCTGTTAAGGCTGCACCTCAAGTACTGTGCTTAGTTTTGGGGCCTTCACTACAAGAAAGATATTGAGGCCCTGCAGGGTGTTCAGAGAAGGGCAACAAAGCTAGTGTGGGGTTTGTAGCACAAGTCTTACGAGGAGAAGCTGAGGGAGCTGGGATTGTTTAGTGTGGGGAAGAGGAGGCTCAGGGGGAGTCCTTATCGCTCTCTACAACTACCTGAAGGAAGGTTATGGTGAAGTGGGAGTCAGCCCCTTCTCTCATGTAACTAGCAATAGGACTAGAGGGAATGGTCTCAAGTTGTGCAAGGGGAGATTCAGGTTGGACGTTAGGAAATGGTTCTTCTGCAAGAGAGTGGTCAGTCACTGGAACCGACTGCTCAGGAAGGTGGTGGGGACACCATCCGTGAAGGTGTTCAAGAAACGTCTAGATGTTGTACTGAGGGACATGGTTTAGTGGGAAATACTGATGATAGGCGGACAGTTGGAGTGGATGACATTAGAGGTCTTTCCTAACTATTGTGATTCTGTGATCATAAGAAATTCAATGTTGCTGAAAAAAATCAAAATTTGGCATTTATGTTTGTTTTATATCTCTTCCTCTGCAGATCTTAGTTTACAAAATGTTACATATATCACTTAAACATTGCCCAATATCAATTCTTCATTCTTAGAAATTATTTGTCAAACAAAAAAAACAAAACAAAAAATTAAAACTTACCTGCTTCTTAAACACCTAAAGTACTTGTATATACACAATGGCACATTCGTAACCAGTAAGGTAACACCTTTGCTTTGTTATTATTCTTATTCATATAAAATTATTTATAAGGAGTTTGAGAAGCACATTATGTGGGACTAAAAAGGTATAAAATAAAATTTAACACAATGATATTGGATACTCTATGTGAATCTGTCCTTTCGGGCAGATTTGAATAAACTTACCAGCTTTAATTTACCCTTTTGTGTGCAAGCCTGCACTTTTATTAACATCTTGTTCTCATGTCTTGAAATTTCAACATCACATTGAAATCCCATTGAGATATTTACCTTATTAAAGCACATAAAACCAAACAACTATAGTAATCTTATAAAAGATTAAAATCTGGTCACTACTGCACAGCTAAATCTTAAAACTAAGGCAAATATGAGTGCTATTCTGTTTATACAGAAGATGGATTAAGGTTGTAAGGAACAACGAATGCTTTGCAACACAAATTTCCAGCACAAAACCACTGCATAAATGCATTCTGAGAGGTGAAAGAGCACACTCATTTTATCTTTCAGCCTCCACTTATTTTTTATCAGAATTTCATCAACCTGTGCTTTCTATACCTGAATGGCATACATTTATCGATCTGTCATAAAACATAATACAGTATTAAATACAGAGCATTTATGAATTGGTAAAAAGAGCTTTACAGTTATAGTTTCTGTGGACCTAAACAGGAATAAAAGATAATTTCTTTAGTAATCTTTGGCAATCTTCCATTCATGGCATTATTTCTCAAGCTTAGTGTTTCCTACTTCTGAAGGTCGTTAAGGACAATCAAACAGCCAAATATAATACAATACCTTTAAAACAGCTGACTTACCAAGGGAACCAGTCTACTCAAATACAAATGCATCCTCTAAGAGGAATCTCCTTGATACTCTGTGCATTTAAACCCTTATGAACGAGGAGAGCATTCTCATACATTAAAGCCAGAGAATGGAAGCCAGACTAACGCTTTGTTTTGACTTTAAATAGGTTTTAAAACAACAGTAAATGCCAACATAATGCAAATTATGATTTTTGAAATTAAAATGACCTCGCACAACCAGAAAGGTTTGGCAGTGCTGAAATTTGATAGGTGTAAGCCAGAAGAAGAATGGTTAGAAAATGTACAGCTAAAATTCTCATAATAAAATAACCACCTTTAATACACAATCTGAGGACAGTAATTATAACAAGTCAATGAAGAAGATCAAATATTTTCTAAACAAGAAGGTACAGTCTATTGTTTTTTAGGAATAGCAATAATACAACTGATACCGGTGTACTGCTATCCTCTCAATAACTACAACAGACAAAATGTAGACTGAAAAACAGAAAAGCTCACCACTTCTTCATGCCTGCATTTTCTCACATTAATTCCATTAATCTGTTATTAAAAAGATAAAGAGAAGACTTACTCTACATTTCATAAGTATAGATTTTATTTCACTTTTCTATAAAATTATATATAAAAGTACTTTCAAGTTCACTCACCTGCAGAATTGCATCTCCTATAAAGAGCAAACCTGAAAGTTCAGCTGAAAATAGAAAGCATATTTTTCACTCAATTTGCACAAAACATCCCATATCTCTTGTACTTAAATTTCCATTTCATTTAGGTTTTTCCATAATCTTAAAAAAAAAGCAAAAAAAATTAAAAAAGCAATACACAGCTTCTAAGTAGTTATTCAGAATCTTTTTAATCCCCAAATACCAGCTATAATTGTTTCAATTAAAGAGTCCTTTCATCCCAAGTAACAGTACTCCAAAACATCTTCCATCAGCGCATAGCATCTTTTAGGCCATTATGGTGAAGTATGGCATGCTTTTCTGAAAGCAGAATGACTGCAGAACTAGGTCCTATTTACCTGTGAGAGATGATTTCTTAGAAACTCTGAGGGAAAAGAACTGTAGAGTTACTTATGAAGGACAACTTTTAAGATTTTATCAAAAAAAAACCTGTAGATCCTATGTCTTTGATTAACTCAGTGGTGTATTTATGCTGGATAACACTTTCTCTAGAAGAGCTTTCTCTTTAGAAGAGATAAACAACCAGGATGTTGTACAAAATCATCATCAAAACTGGACTTGATTTTTAAAATAAATTGATACCCTCCAAGTCATAAGGGAATTAACAAAATCTGATTCCAAAATTAACATTTAAAATGTTGAGTTATATTACTATATTATTGATATTTGAGCTATCAAATGCACTTCATAAATACAGAATTAATATAATAAAGATTAAGTGTCTATAAAGAAATACATAATCTCTAACATGAGAACTGAGGAATACTAACAGAACATACTGAATTATTTGCCTATAGCATTTCAAAACATCACAGAAGATGCTGTTTAGAGAAGTCTGAAACTTGACTTGATCCAACTAATGTTTACTTCTTTACATGAGTTGTTAGACTGGCATTGATATTCACATAAATTATTATACTTAATATGAACAAAGGCAAGATGTGGATTCTTAAATTATTAGTAGATTTTCTAATTTATTTTATTTTTAAGAAATGCATATCTCAATATTCCTCTTTAGACATGAGGCTTACATGTAATAACAAATTACATATGACTTAATTACTCTGTGTACAACTCTGTTGGTATGAATTGCATGAACTATCACATTCTTGTTTGGAGGCCTAAAAAATGAACCAGAATCCAATTCGTAGGAGGGCAGAACAAAGCCTCCAATGTTCTGAGGTACAGGCTCTAGCAGCATTTTCCAAGATGCCCAGCACAGCTGACACTTGCATAGCCTTGTTCTACAGAAGAGACGTCCCTTGCAACTAGCTCTCTAAACATCAGCAGTATTTTTACTGAAAGAGTTTTTACCTCAAGTAGGTATTGAAGTTAGAAATAATGCATCAGTCACTCTAACAAAAATAAATAAATAAATAAAATAATAATAAAAGGAAACAGCGTGCACTTTGGTGTGCTCAATTAAACTTTGGTCTATGTTTCTTATTTTTCCTGCAGCGCTTAATAGCTTTTTAATAGCTAGTGTAGGCAATATATGCCACATTATTATGTATTACACATTTATATTTATACTGAAAATAATGGAGTCACTTCTTAAGACTAACCTTTTTGTTTTCCTTAGGGGCTCATTCTCTGCTACACTGCAGCCTCTCTACACACAACTATCACATCTACATTTCAGGGTCAGCTTTCAGTTCTCAGTATTTCAAGATTCCCCTGTACATTTCTTTATCTACAATGTGTCGGTGAACATGAGTTTTTTTTCTAGTTGAGCTTTTTAGTTGTGCAGAAGCAGCATTCCAGAATTACTGTATGCAGATGGAGGAAAATGCTTCCAAGTTTAAGTTTCTGACCTTATGCATATATACACAAATACACACAAACAGAACAAAGATCATAAATACACCCTAGAAGTACTTATTCATAACCTTGATCCTTCATCATTGAGGGCATCATGAGTCATCTAACAATAACCTGTCTTCATAGCACATTCTATATCGTTTCAACAATTTCAAAACACTGGCAGTTAAAAATATGCATGATTAAAGCCTTCATATAGTACCAATTTTGCTATATATCAGTTGCTGCAAGAGTCTACAGACCACAGCATCAAATGTTTTTCTCTCTAAATTGGAGTGGTATGGATTTGAAAGATGGACTATTAGATGGATTAAGAGCTGGTTAGCTGGTTGCTGCCAAAGGGTTGTGATCAACAGTTCAATGTCTGGGTGGAGGCTGGTCGCAAGCAGTGTCCCTCAGAGGTCAGTCTTGGGACTAGTGCTCTTCAACATCTTTATCAGTGACACAGACAATGGAATCGAGCAAGTCTGCAAATGACACCAAGCTGAGTGGTGCTGTTGATATACTGGAGGGAAGGGAAGCCATCCAGAGGGACCTGGACAGGCTGGAGAAGTGGGCTCATGTGAACCTAATGAGGTTCAACAAGGCCAAGTGCAGGGTGCTGCACTTGGGCCAGGGCATTCCCAGGTATTTATACAGGCTGGGGTAAGAACTGCTTGAGAGCAGCCCTGTGGAGAAGGAGTTGGGGGTCCTGGTGGACGAGAAGCTGGACATGAGCCAGCAGTGTGTGCTTGCAGCCCAGAAGACCAACTGTGTTCTGGGCTGCATTAAAAAAAAAGGGGTGGCCAGCAGGGATAGGGAGATGATTGTCCCCCTCTACTCAGCTCTTGTGAGGCCCCATCTGGAGTACTGCATTCAGGCTTGGGGCCCCCAGCACAAGAAAAACGTGGAGCTCTTGGAATGGGTCCAGAAGAGGGCCACTAAGATGATAAGAGCGCTGGAGCACCTCTCCTGTGAAGAAAGGTTGAGGGAACTGGGCTTGTTTAGCTTGGAGAAGACTCCAGGGAGAACACATTGCAGCCTTCCAGTATTTGAAGGGAGCATATAAACAGGAGGGGGAATGACTGTTCACAAGGGTGGATAGTGATAGGACAGGGGGAATGGTTTTAAACTAAGACAGGGGAGGTTTAGGTTAGATATTAGGAGGAAGTTTTTCGCTCAGAGGGTGATGATGCACTGGAACAGGTTGCCCAGAAAGGTTGAAGGTGCCAAGTCCCTGGAGGGATTCAGTGCAAGGCTGGATGTGGCTCCGGGAAGCCTGGTCTAGTGGTTGGTGACCCTGCCCATGGCAGGGGGGTTGAAACTAGATGATCTTTGAGGTCATTTTCAACCCAGGCCATTCTGTGATTCTATGTTGAAATAGCAAAGGGTATTATCAAGATTCTGCCGCTACCCACCTATTCATGCCTATTTTTTCCCTTATAAATTATGCCTTACAAGAACATTTAAAAGATCATTTGAAGACAATGTTTAGAAACTACTCCAAATATAAGCTTTGTATATTTATAGAGAACAGTTCTAAAGAAAAGAGAAATCATGATGCCACGGAGAGAGAAATCAATAGCGTTTATTCATTACTTCCTGAAGAATCTCAAGATTTAGAACACCTCACTCTAAAGAGCATATCAAGATACAACGTACTAATCTGACACTCACCTCGTTGTTCTTTGGAAATCTTAGAAATGACCACTGGAATATTATGTTCTGCTCCACCCTGAAAATAAAATAAACAGCAATCTCATGAGTCACTGGAGATATCTTTTTGCTTGAAATTATATTTTACTCTTTCTGTAACTTGGTTTCAAAGAGACTGAGAAAATAATTCTGATCCCACATTTTCTTCTTCTTCTGTCTATTTCAAATTCTAATATAGAATTGATTTAGATTAATTCCTTACTTCTTATTGCCTCTCATGAAGAAGTTGCAGGTTCCATAATTAGCCAAGGAAGTGAACAAGACTTGAACATCGGTTTCTGCAATTTTTGGATAGCTTAATGTACAAAACTGTGTCCTACAAAGGCAGAATGGCCATCACACCACAATGGAAACCATGCTGTGAACACTCAGTTTTCATGCTGGTAAGAAACATGTAAACAAAAGCCCAAGAAAAGCAAGTTTGGACTTTCATCTCAAAAGCAGCCTTTATTTGTTTCCATCTCTGTCACACATGAACAAAGAGTGAGCAAAGCAGTGGGATAAGTAACAAGGAATAGAAAAAGAAAACATTAAGTGGAACAGTAGGTGTTCAATAAATGTGGGAAAAATAAAGGAAAGTTGGGTGATAATTCAGCAGTTTGACAGCAATTCAATGCTGTTGTTTCATTCAATTTATCCTAGTGGAACTGGAAACTTTTATGGTGTTTAAGGTACTAAATAGAAACCTTAAATAAAAAGCACACTCAAAGAAAGAAAAATACAAGTATGTAACAGAATCACAAATATTTTTCTTCCTCTGAAGGCAGCATCAAAGTGCCAGCCTGAACATAACCTGTACAACTTCAGATAATCAGAAATGACAATCTGCCACACTGTCATTTTGCCTAAGAATCCTGGTTCAGTGTTTGCTTATTCTTCTTTTCTTTGGAAACTACGGACTCCTTAGGTCCAGGCACTCCGTGCCAGTGTGTGGAATGGTCTGACCTGGATATATTGACGTTCTAAGGATTAGTACAGATCCCTTCTTCATGCAGGAACCAATTGTTTGAAACTGAAAAGAGACCTACACTCAACAGCTTTATCTGTTATGGAATAGAGAAAAAGAAAACCATAGAAAACATGTTTCTGTGTCTCCCTCCTCTATTGGCAGTCTCATAAGGTATTTAAATTATGTCTATACAAAGAAAGAGCCTTTCATCTCTGCCACTGCACATGTCCGAGATGGTCATGGTCTCCACAAAGACCATGATTCATTTCAGTCAGGTTTACACACATATTGAAACTGAACAGTTTGCAGCGTTGTAACTTGTTAAATATCTTTTGATGTTTTCACCATAGAAACAGGAGTCATAAAGGTTGGCCTCACTTTAGATAACCAGTTCAAGCTCGCTAAATTAGTAAGACTTACTCTAATTCCTTCAGAGTTTTCCTCAGCTACATGCACATTTAATTTCTTCTATATTTTTCAAACAAACAAATGCCAGTTCCCTCTCTAAGCCTCCAACATGCTACAGAAATATTGCACTATGCAAGACATTTGAAGTTCAGCCAAGGAGTGCAGTGATTAAAGTTCAACATAACTAAGGTCTTTTTCTCTCAGTAAACTGTCCTTTCCCTGACTCGACTCAGCTCTCCAGTAAAGAGGGAAATTCCTGTTATTCCTAAACCAAACAGTAATGAGCACCAACTTGTC
Source organism: Pavo muticus (assembly GCA_016647715.1). NCBI lineage: Eukaryota > Metazoa > Chordata > Aves > Galliformes > Phasianidae > Pavo > Pavo muticus. The sequence continues at coordinate 346,242 of JACDJE010000510.1, forward strand.
CTCTCACTTTCTAATTCCATTTTCACTGCAGTTTTGAAGAAGCACCTATTAATGCTTCTGGAAAAAATGACCCCCTTTCTGCAACCACACCCAGCCGTTATAAAGGATCCCTTTTGAATTAGTCTTAGGATGTGTAACCTCGTACAGGTCTAATTCTCAGTAAAAGTGCATGCATGTCTGGCTTTACAGGCTCAAGAGATACACTGTTTCTGAAAGCTCTGGAAACTATGGCTACTTTTCTACTCTTTTAAAAAATTTCCCTCCTCTAGTGTGGACATACAGTTACAATCCCAGACCAGTGGATGGGACAAATACATGTCAGTTAACATTACTGAAGGCTTAATGACTCAGTCTTCAGATTCTATCACTGCTCTTTGTAAAGGAAATTTTCTTTGCCACTGTTCCTCAAGCAGAAAAGTTGTACAAGTATTAGCCTGGAATAAAGGTGGCTGCCCAGCTCCAGAGATGGTCCAACTAAAAGAAATAAAGCAAGCTATAATCACTGACATTTGTTTGAGTGCCCAAAACTACACATGGTAGATGAACTAATGCTGCACCAGCATAGAGCAGAGAGAGACAATCACTTCTGTGGCCCTTTTTGCTTTAGCCTTAACAGTATGGTTCATGTCTATGTGGATAAACTGTCTTCAAGACTGAAATAGAATGACGTGATGCATTTTGTCTATTGGAAGTGGTCCATGTAATGTTCTGACCAGTGATCATGAAGTCTTATCTCAAAAATGCTAGTTGGCATAAGCCAATATCACAGCAGGTAACATGCTAGCAATTAAACAATATGGACAACGTGCTAGTGTTAATTACTCCTTTGCAATTTCACTGTTTGATATAATAGTTTACCTGGATAGATTTGTAAACTAAAAGCTAGATAATTCACCTATTTAAACAATGCTTTCTATCTTCTATTGTTTCCACTTGAGATGCAGAGAAAATGTTCCCATAAGAAAGATTATCACAGAATGAATGAATATGAAGAAAATTATCTGAATATATTCATAGGTGTGAGCAGAACAGTACCTTTATAGATATTTTATGTAGACACACTTTGAGAAGTCAAACAATCTTAGAAGATCTGTGAAGCGGCTGAGGGAGCTGGGATTGTTCAGTCTGGAGAAGAGGAAGCTCAGGGGAGACCTTATTGCTCTCTATAACTACCTGAAGGGAGGTTGTAGTGAGCTGGGGGTCGGCCTCTTCTCTCGTGTAACTGGTGATAGGACTAGAGGGAATGGTTTCAAGCTGTGCCAGGGAAGATTCAAGCTGGATTTTAGGAAATACTACTTCTCTGAAAGAGTGGTCAGGCACTGGAATGGGCTGCCCAGGGAGGTGGTGGAGTCACCGACCCTGGAGGTGTTCAAGGAACGTTTGGATGCTGTGATGAGGGATATGGTTTAGCGAGAACCATTGGTGATAGGTGGATGGTTGGACTAGATGATCTTATAGGTCCTTTCCAACCTTAGTGATTCTGTGATTCTGTGATTCTATGATAAAATTCATCATATAAAGAATGACCAAAAGAGAAGCATGAAAATGGCTCAGTACGAAGTTCTGGTATCTAGAAGTCAGACTGCAACTGCAAACTTTAATTAATTTAATGAACTATCACTTCTACTGCCTATTTCCCCAAGAACACTACACTCTCCAATTATTAAGAAACATGATGTTCTTTCATAAGTCATGCACTCTGCAGCTTCTTGTGTCAAATCTCTGCATCCCAAACTTGCCAGAGATGTGATGAATGACTGAAATACTTCACTGCACTCATCAGTTTCTAAATCTTACTCCATGACTATTCCTTCTCACAGAGGTTTATTAATGAGCGTTTTAAAGGGGCTTCAGAAATGAGAAAATAATTCCTTCTGAGCAGTGTGAACAGATCAGGTCTGCTCCAAATTTAATTAAACTTTTGCCATTAACTTCAGTAAAATGAAGTACAGCAGAACACAAAACAGTATTTTTTTTCTATCAAACCTACAAAGAGTGGATTGTAATCAATTTTTAAAAGGGCTTAGCTTCAGATCTTGTGTAAAAATCAATTTTGTAAGCAGTTTTTTAAGCAGTTAGATGAATCTGATTTTTACAACTTCAGTTGGAGCATCCAAGTTAGAACACAAAAGAAGTTTTCTCCCCACAGAGAAATCACCAAAAAACTGAGGGGGAGTTTCATTTTGAAGTTACTAACTTTTTATCTTTCTGCTCTTAAGAAAGAAAAGGGAAAGAAAAGGAAAAAAAAGGGGGGGTGGGAAGGTGGGGAGAAAAAGAAACGAACTGAAAAAAGTAGAGAATATTTAAGGTAGGATAAGACGCTTCCAAAAATCACTTAAGAGAAAGTGACTTGTTCATGTAAGATTTATGGTAGCAAACAATCAAATTAACAGGAAAAAATACATGATAATACTCCTCATCTGAATGCTAAAACTAGACAAATTCATATGAAAGCACAAGCAAGTACTTTCAAGTGAGAGGCATTAATCACTGTACTTTAATAGTTCACATCCCAGAGAAGACAGAAAGAAAGAGCTCAGATAACACTCATCCTTAAATAACTTGAGACAGAGAACTGCTGCAATAGGAAGTTGTGAGGGACAAATTTACCAAAACAAACACGAAAGCCCTAAGACTTCGTCACATTATCTGCACTGCTGCTGAATCGGAAGGGGTTTGCTACCGTTCTCTGCCCCATTTATCGCAGTACGAGGGGATGCATTACATTCACATTTATTCAAAACTTATACATCCAGAATGAGTCTCTGAAACATGCGGTGGCTCAAATAAGAATCGTGCCTAAGGCATAAATTGTTGGCATCGAGAGGTGGCAGCTGAATAAAGGACATCAAGTGAGTTATCCCACCTAGCTTGCGTGGCTCGTTGGTTTAAGTGTCTTTCCAAAAGCCCTAATACAGAGACAAAGGTTCAGCTAGCTGACTAACAAGCACGGATGGTTAACTTACGATGGCTGATCAGCCACAGCTGCCCACTTCACAGCCACTGCAGAAAGTTCCTAGTTAAGCACTACAGCACTAGGAATCAAGTCTTAAAGCAAAGTGATCAGTGATGTCTTTTTCATAAAAGAAGAAACTACACAAGTACAGGAGCTGGTTCACAGGCACAAGAACAGGGGAAAAAATAATAATAATAATAAAAAAAAAAATTAAAAAAAAACAAAAAAAACTAGTTGGCTATCCAAAACTAAGCTGCTTTGGTTTCCAGAAATATACAGAAATTTGACTTCCAGTATATCCCTATGGCAGTATTTTTCTGTTCTGGATGGTATAGGAACTTTGAAAACTTGAAACGTGATATCTCAGCAAGTGTACCTTCATACAGAGTCATGAGTTTCTGTATGAATGTGTACATGTGAGTGCCAAAAATGAGAACAAACACCAGGCACGGGAAAACGATTAGTCAGGATCAGGTGCGGAATATCCTTACTTTTTCTCTACCACTAGCATTTTGCCTAGGTCTCAAATTCAATAATTACAGGTTTTGTTTTGAGACATCTATATTATATCTCCTAGATCCTGAAAAGACAAAGCTAGGGTATGTTAAGATTTCCTTACATGCAGTGAGATAAACTTCATGAAACATGTGAAGCAGGTTTGGCTCTCATACCAGCCTTTCCCACAGGGTGACTTGTAGATC
>JACDJE010000510.1:350786-369526 GCA_016647715.1 Pavo muticus
CCCATTCACTTTATAACTTCTATTTGTCAGTGATTATTTTCCTTCTATTTACCTGATACTTAAATACAAAGTGATCTTGATTTCTTTTCACAATTTTAATTTTAAAAGATAACCTATTGTAAAGTATAACCAAAAAAAAAAAAAACAAACCCCAATTTCAGTCACTTTTATTCAACTTCATGACACTTGCTTTCAAAACCATAACAAAATTTACCCTTAGCAGCTATTTCTTACTACTAACCAAGTAAAACCTCAATCACCCATACATTATCGTAAACTGACACACATTACTGCATCATTATTCAGTGAACTGTAACCTCTAAGGACACTGCGCTCTGTTGACTAAACTCATGAGAAATTTTGGCTACAAAATAGCAATTAGTTTTTCTTGAAGAGAGGTCATTACTGGGTCAAATAGATATAAGGAAGTGTGCCAAAATATATTTTAAGAATTAGTATTTCTATTCAGCAATATTCTTATCAATGACAACACAAATGGACATTAATCCCTCTTCTGAGTCAGTTTTTATAAGGTCAGTTCTAGCAGCTGTTCACAGAAAAGTCTGTACTTCAACTTTATACGCAGCATTTAAGGCTCTTTGCATTCATGTGAAGTACACTTAATTTTTTTCTATTGCCATCTTGAGGCTAAGGACTGCTGTGCTAAGAAGATAAAATAATGTTGAATCTGTACAATGAGATTCTAAGCTAAGGTAAGTTTTCCAAAATAATGGCAACATAGATTTACATAAAGCTTATGAGGACAAAAATGGTTAACTCCCTGTCCCTCAAAAAGGATCACTTTCATTTCCATATGCTCTTAACTCTTACTGAGGAAAGCAAAAGTAAGGTAACTATTGTGATAAATAGCTGCAGTTACTTGATCTACAATATAAGAAAGTAGTAACACTTTCTGTCCAACTAATGAATTGCAGTGAAGTAATACAATATTATTTTTAGGAGAATTGATTATGAACTTACTGGCTCTTCCCTGTGCCTGCCACTGTAAATTAACATTAACAACCACTTAAATTAGAGTGCTAGTGAACAAAAGTACAGTCTGTGCAGTTGAAAACACTTTCAACTCTCATATCCAATCATATTACAGATCTGTTTAGTTTGAATCTTAATGGGATGATCTTTCCATTGCCTTCTGTTCCACAGGGCGGAGTAGCTGCTGGCCACCCTATTGTGATAGCATCAAACTTTTTAGAACATATTCTATTGTTACTAGTCCTCTGAAATACCGTTTGCCCTCACTAAAACTAAAATTAACTATATACAAAGACACTTTCTTGTGTGATATGGAACAATTCACCAAAAAATCATCCTACCTTTATACTTAATCCAAATCCTCCTACAGTTTGTCTTCTAATTGTCACTGTCCTTTCCTGCAAAAAAAAAGAACCAATCAAGTCTGGTTAGATTCAGTATTTTCTGCCATGGCATCTAGAATCACACTTCATTAAGTTCTTTCTGTGCTACCCTCCTACACTGATTTTACCTTTAATGATAAACTTTAAATTCCTGAATGAGAAACTCCTATGAAACCTATGCTGCAGCAGTAAACAACAAAATCTGGAAAAATAGCACAGCTTGACTCAGACAAAAATTTATTTGTTCTGTTCATATGATAGTAGCAATGTGTGCAGTAGTAAATACTGCAGTGAAATAAGAACAGATCCCTAGAGTTAAACTACTAGTTCAGGACACTTCATCCACAACACGTGCATTTCAGATGTCTTAATTCAACTGTCCCTGAATTGGTCCTGTAGACTGAACACTAGATGCTGAAGTACATAAATTGCACTCCAGAGGCACATTCTCCAATTTAGTTTCATCTAGAAACGAATACAGCTTGGGTACTCCAACAGCACTCAGTGACATGAACAAAAGCAGGAATGGTGTAGATGATCCAGAAACTCATTTCAAGGCTCATTCCAGATCCAAATTAAGAGACTAATGTAAACAGTCACTGTTTGATCTCACAGTTCTGGTTTAAAAATCAAAACTATTGGCTATTGTTATAGATACAATTATTTAAAGCACCCCATGTTTTCACTTCTATTACTTATCCTTAAAATTTGTTCTGTAAAAATTTTAGGCCAGTGTCTTAGATATGAACATTTAAAAAGCAGAAACATGTTTTTTTCATTCATGTTGATTTTATTCCCAAAGATCATTTAATATAAATCAATCTGGTTTGCAGTGAAAATCTTAGCAGCAGATATACCAGTATAGCATATGTCCAGTCACAAACAGAAGAAATAGCTAGATTTCTCATGTCCTGTATATGTGGTTTAGATTTTAAATTCTTTTCAATACACATAATTTCATAAGTCTAAATACATGCATTCATCCAGTGCAATCGGCAAAGATTGCCAGTGCCATTCAGATTAGCATAGACAACTACAAATACATACTATCAACATTATTTATTACATTAAGGAATGGATCATAATTCAGTCCATATGGCTATTGAGGAGTGTAAGAAGCATAAGGAAGCATAAGGTGTTCTCCTGTCTCCTACGAGAAAGATGCCAGCACGAGTGAGCTTGAAAGTTATACAGATCTATTTTCCCCTCCTTTATATTTAAAAAGAAAATAAAGGAGGTAGGGGGGTAAGAGGTTTGGGAAATGGATACAACTGAATTTGAGGGAAAACACAATTGTCTTTCACATTTGTGACAAATATGAATTGTGAAACTCCAGTGAAAGCAAGCACAAACCTGTGCAGAGTTTCAAGAGCCAAGAAAAGATGGCTGCCTAAAATGAGACTTCACATTTACTTATTTACACTGATCTTTGTAAATGTTTAATTTTCTTCTAAGAAAGAGATGTATTGAAATGTATAAAATACTTAATGAATGTACAGCATGGCAAGAGAAGAACATATACTTAGCCTGTTCCATCAGCGTGCATCTACGTTGTGCACAGAGTCCAGAAAGAGTGTTCTCAGCTCTTCACTGACACTTTCTACAAACTTCCGTAACAAAGTGCCCAGAAAGAGTTCAACCCACAGAGCTACTCCAGGCCACAAACCAACTCAGAAAACCTTTCATCCTCTAGGTTTCAGTCAGATAATGCTGACAGTAATAAAGTCAGAATAAACTAATACAGGCCACAGCTTGTTGTTTGATCTGAGCTGAGTTTACACATAAGAACATGAAACACTCAAGCTGTGGCTCTGCTGATAGTATTTTTTTCTGGTAGCTACCTCTCATTTCCATCTCTGTCTCCTGTTGGATATGTAGTGAAGAACAGTAGACTGACTATTACATTCTAGTCCATACATTCTAATATTTTTGTTATATATGTTCAAATCACACAGAAAATACTTACATTACATAAGAATACACTGAAAAATAACAATCTTTTAATAATTAAAGACAACTAGCATAACAGTATTACATTATCCATGCATGGAACAAAGCATATCATACTTCATACATTTCAAGTGAAGTAGTACGCTCATTAAAGAACATAAATCTTCTTAAAAGTTCATCATTGTTGTTAAGTATAAAGAGTGGCATCTAAGCCAGAGCTATGCTTTTAAAAAAGCCTAATAAAAACTTCCTTTTTTTTCTCTTTCTTATCAAAACACACACATATACATAGCTATGTAAAAGAGTCAGCAGAATATTCTTTCTGGTTTTCACTCAAGCTAGGGCAGAGTTCAGCAAGCCATAAAAATATTTGGTTTATTTGTTGTTTATTTTGTTTTGTTTTCCCTGAGTTTGATAGCCCATCTGACATAAAACTATAAATATTTTACACTGTAGCCTGGCATTACTTCGTAAGAGCTAAAAATGAATATACTTCAAAAATGCTTTACCAATATAGCAGATTACTAAGTAGAAAAATTCTGTAAGAGTAAGCAAATAGAACAGCCAGAATTAATTCAAGCAATTGTAACTTTGCAGCACAACGTAGTTTATCAGAGGGTTTCATATGGTACTTTTTCTAGGTTCATTTCTATCTCTGTTGAGAGCAGACTTTAAGTATTTCAGGTCTGGACTGTTATTGAACAGAATTGAAATTCAAGAGCATACTTCATATTAGATGCACTCTAGTTATGTGTTACGTGGAAAGCATTGCACTGTATTCAGCTTAGGCTAATTCTACACACTTCACAGTGCTACAAAAAAGAATTTTGTTACTTTAGTGTACCTTAAATGTAAGGACTTACGTATTCTTCATAACAAAACAGCTAACAATCACAAATACGCAAACAATTAACAACCTTCAAAAATATAAACCAGAATTACATAAGAGTTAAGTATTAAGCCACCAATAATCCACTACTGTGCAATTACAAGCCTCACATAAACAATAGAGTGAAACAGCTTTTCCCAAACTGTCAGATGTTGTCGTGATTGTTGCCTAATACAAGAGTCAGACACCAGAATCTTGGCTCTCATCAATTTTTCTTCTATTAACCAAAACATTAGAAGAAAAATAATGAGACTCATCTAATCAATGTTACGTCAAACTTGGGCAATGGTCAAAGGTAGTTTTCTCTATAATCAGCAAAGAAAAAAAAAAAACAACCATTCAACTCAGATGACTCTAAGTAGGTTCCCACATCAGGTGAAAAATCTACTTTATCCTTTATACCCTCCACTGAGTACAATACATTCCCCTCTTTATTTACACAGAGTAGTATTCTATCATTGAGTTTACACTGTTTTTGCGGCTTCCCAAAACTATGTCATCTCTGAGTATTCTCCAGGTTTATGTAAATCAAATTTGATCCTAATAAAAAGCTATCCAGTTTGATATGAGACTAGACAACAAATCCTGTGAGCTTATAATTCCTTTATCACATTTATTAGCTACTTTATACTAAACAAAAGGAAAGTTAGAGCTCCTAGGATTTTTAGATACAGGATTCAAAGAGTGTTTTACAACCTGCTTCCTGGAACAGAAAAAAAAGTAGTTATCATTTTATTGAAAAACTCAAAGCTGCTGCCAAGCTGTCAGCATTTTCTATGCCTGTAACTCAGAAAATTTCTCATCCACGCATATGTTCATTGACTGGAAAGAAGAGCTTAGAGTTTTGCCAAAAATCTTATTCATCTGAGAGCTACGCAGTGAAACAGAAAGGCAGTAGTTTTTAGTCTTCCATTAAAGATGTATTAAAATTTTCCCTTAAACAACAGTATGAACTTGAGATTGCAGACATCATCTTAAAGAAGATTAGAAATGAATAATGATCTAGTGAGCACACAGTGACAATAAATAATCAGAAGGAAAAAGCACAGAATTCTATGCAATTAACTATTTACAGGCAGAAAACAAGTTTTCACTGTGGATGGAACAGTTACAGTGATACTAAACATATGTCTGTGTATGTATACATATATATAGTATTAAAAAGTGTGCACACTTAAAAGAGCATGGCTGGCAGGTCAAGGGAGGTGATCCTCCCCCTCTGCCCTGATGAGACCAAATTTAGAATATTATGTCCAGTTCTGGGCTCCTCGGTTCAAAACAGACAAGGATCTCCTAGAAGGAGCCCAGCAGAGGGCCACAAATATGATAAAGGGTCTGGAACATCTCCTGCATGAGGAAAGGCTGAGTAACCTGGGACTGTTCAGCCTGAGGAAAAGAAGACTGAGAGGGGATCCGATTAATGTTTATAAATATCTAAAGAGAGGCAGGAGAGAAATGGATGAGGCCAGGCTCTTCTCAGTGCTTTGTAGTGATAGGACACAGGAGCCTAAAACCTGAACGTAGGAAGTTCCATATAAATATTCAGAATTTTTTCATGGTAAGGGTGACAGAGCACTGGAACAGGCTGCCCAGAGAGATTGTGGAGTCTCTTTCTATGGAGATATTCAAGACCCGTCTGGATGCCTACCCGTGTGACCTACTGTAGGGTACCTGCTTTAGCAGAGGAGTCGGACGCAATGATCTCTTAAGGTCTCTTCCAATCCCTGCAATTCTGTGATTCTGTGATACATATTAAAAACAAACAAACAAACAAAAACCCTTTTTTATGCATTGAATAATTTCATCCATTTTCCAGGAGAGAGATTTTACATCTTCTTTTTGCTAATGCTTTATTCTTTTTTACTGTTTTTTCTTTGGATTAATTGACGTGAACAGTCAAACTTTACACTCATTCTAAGAATACATAGGTCACTCACATCTCTGATTTGAATTAAAAGTGTAAATGCCAATGGCTTTGCTCAGCTGCTGAAACCTCCTTATTTCAGTTCCTCATGCAGCTGAAGAATGTTGGCAGTATGGACGGGCAACAGAATGCCTGGTCAACTGGGAATCCTGGTTCATCTGCAGCTATGCATGATAAATGCAGATGCGTTACAAACTGCTAACACTGACTCTAATGAACAAGAGCACCTGACTCTGCTTTTTTTCACTGCAATGTGTTACTGTTAATATAGCATATGCCCAAAACCAGAAACACTCATCCAAATTTCTACTTGTAAAAATTTTACTTCTAGGACTGATTGATTTCAAAGTATTGAATTTTTCAATATATAAGGAAGAAAATGAAAACAAAGGAGAAGAAAGGAAATCCAAAGTCAGCATTGATCTGATTTCTCACAAGGTTAAGTAAAGGACAACCTTCGTAGTTTCATCATAGGTGTAGTTTCCAGCTGCCACCTCCCATCACATCCTGATCAATGCTTTGGGTTTTCCAAGCATTTCATCTTTTTCAATGCCTGTATTACCTCTTTTGTGAGGAAACAACAACAACAAAAACAGTAGAAGTAAAGACAAGAAGTTATTCTAATCTTTCAAATTTGGCCTTACAAATGGCAGTCTTGTGTTTTAGCCCTCATAGATTACTACACTTACTATTTTTTTAGATAGGGGCAGAAAAATAAGCTGTACTGGATTGTCCCAAAATAACTTTTTTTATTTTTTAATTTACAATTTTCAAGTCTATAATGTAATTTATAAATGGTCCAGATTGGCAGGAAAGAAAAATGTTACCATCATCTGACAGATACTTGATGACTTCTGTGAGAAAATTTGATTCAGTCCACTGAATATAGACAGATACCAGCATGATTAAGAAAAAAAACAAACACATTCTAGCTGGTAGTTTTGTGAAGGTGATAAAATAGACAATGCTGGAAAGGTAACCTATCTGTTCATATAGTTGCAGTTCTCTCCTGGAATGAAAGTTTCACTTTGGCACCATTCCCACTATTCAGTCTCACATCAGAATCAAAACAGTAAATAAATACAGAATAAATACAGAATAAATACAGAACAAACAGAAAGCAGAAAGTAAATCAAAGTTTTATGTCAATCAAAACTATTTTAAGCTTTTCCCTTTTTTTTTTCCACTCATTTTTGTAGTCATTAGCTTTGATAATGTTAATTGGATTTGCATTACCTAACCAAGATAGATGAAAAAAAGAAAAACCCTAAAACTCTCAAAATGAATGATCCAAAGTAACACATTTAAAATACACTTCCAGTATGACTCTAAAAGTCCAAAATATGCAAACAAGGGAAATGCAATAACTTCATCTGACTTCTCAGGCAAGTCAGGGTTAAGTGACGTTCTTACATAATATCTTTATTATTTAAATCAATAACATAAAGAAAAGCAACGTATTGTACAATTTTATAAGCTGAAAGGCTCTCTTTTGTGCAACTGATTTTTTGTAATCCACATTGACATCGTATGGAGTTATAAATCTTTCAGTGTAGTTGATTTCACAATAGCAAAAGGACACATTTAAAAGTGAGACGTAATAGGTTCTTATCTTTACAAGAAAAAGAAGAATGGCTGTTGATTAGTAATGCCAGAAATCAGATCTGGTTTCATTTCAACAATTTAACTCAGTGTTACTCTCTGACCTTGGAAAAGATGCTTACTGATGAAAGCTTCTCACCTATCCAAAAGCAATTACAGTCCCTAGGTTAAATTTAAATACATTTGTATCAAACTCAGTTAAATTCTCAGAGAAATGCTATACTACTTAGTGAACTGATGTTCTAAAATTTACAAAAATGTGTATTCAGTTTTTATTAGTATTGAAAGTATAGATGATCTTCACATCAATCTCCTGAAAACATCCTTTAAAAAAGCTAAAAAGAAGTTATTAAATGTTTAATTAAATAAAGCATTACTGCATAGCAGCAAGGAATTAGATTACTCAAAATGAATCAGAGTCATCTCTATCTTTTCAATAGTGAGTTAGCTGTATTTCAAAAATCTATGACTCTTCAACAGAACCTTTAAGAAAATTATTTAAAAACAAACTGTCGGGTTAACAAAAATTAGCATTTTGCCAGCTGCTCGCTATTTATTTTCAGTCTTTTAGGAAAACAGCAGCTGATTCAAATCACCCATTTTGTCAGATGGTACAGTGTCATCACTAGTTTCTGGATCTAACAGGCAGATACACTCTAGTAGAAAAAATGCTTGCCTGAGTACAATTAGCAAACAAACAGAATCCTCCTCAACATTTAAGCTACTTTTCCTGATAAAACACAGACACTCATTTATTTGATTTTCAGGCAGACACAAAAGGTGATAGAAATTACAAGGATTAACTACAAAATAAAAATTATGATTGTGGAATTGTAAAGATTAATACTTTTCCTAGGAATTAGCCTACTGAAGATTTTTCTTTCAAAGGAGACATACTATATCTTAGGGGTAACTTCCCATCTAATTTTCAGCAAGGAAAGTATCAGGCCATCCTTGATAGTTGCGTCTGTTGACCTATGCATCTGAAAAGGCTGGAGTTTGCCTTATGGCACTTCATCTTGAACATCACGCAGTAAAATTCTGTGAGTAAAATTTCATGCCATTCAAGGAATACTTTTAAAAGGAGATATAAAATAAAAAATTTCCTGCCATCAATACTGAGGACAAGTTCTCATGTGGTATAATTCATCTGTTTTCAGGGAATTTGTTTTTCAGACAAAAAGAGTAAAAATTCTGACTGTTCTGCAGCACAAGTAACTGCTGTAGAGATTTGTGATGATTATAATAAAGTTATCTGTTGGCAACACCACAGATATGAACAGATGTTTTCTGAGAGTCTACTACACTAAGGGAAAGAAAAACATAGCTGACCTAACAGTTGCTCATCTTCCAATTTTCTCATATGGACCCATGGGTATCTTCATCACACGCACTAGTCAAAACTCAGACATACACTCAGCACACTATCAACTCTTTCTCCAGGGAAGGACTTCATTGGAATAACACAGACATTGCCTTCTAGACTTCGAGTTTCACAAAATGTTCTCATCTAACTTGTTCGTTTGCATTGGAATCCAAACCTACATCAGATGCCCACTAGTAGGATTAATGGTAAATCCACAACATTTCTATCTCTTGGAAATACATATACAAATCTCTGTGATACTCGTTCATGCAACTGATACTGAAATTTAGATCTAAGTAACCTGTGACAAATAGAACTATAATGCTTCATGGAATTGCTTCAGGTATGATTAATGCAGGATCCTCATGAACACCACCATTTCATTCAAACTTCTAAAGAAACAGATGCTCTCTTTTTTAGAGTTTAACACCATTTTTATGCTATGCTGCTTATAATCTTTTACATATTTTATTTTCTTACTCCAAACTGCATGCAATGATGGCAGAAACAAAATTCCTTTGCATCTATTCAGGTTTGGGAAATTAAAATTGTTTTCCACTAAAAAGGAAGCATTCCATACTAAGAACTAGGTCTTTATTTCACGTACTCACATTAAGCAGCACCTCACTCCTAAGGGTTCATTGCTTTCATTTAAATTATTCTGCAGGATGCAAATCAGGATACTGCGGGAACGTTCAGTGACTGTTTAAAGTCTGTCCTACACAGAGGAGCATGCAAATTGATTCAGACTCAACAAACAGAAGAGACACTGTTCTGAACTAGAAGCGTAGTAATAATCTTTTGTTACTAAACAGTGAAGTGGTAAGTTTAACACCCTATAATCAAATTATTTGAAGATTATTTAAAACAGATTATAAAGGATTTTTGCTGTAGCTTCTTGTCTGTAAAATTTAACAATGCTCTTGTTCCTCAGTTACAAATTTTATTTTTGTTCTTTAGAGCTCATTCAATGAGGCATTCAATGTTAGTTTCTAGTGAAGGAATTTGCTCTGTCAAAAGAATGTAAAAGAAAAATAGATGTGGTCAGTCATCTAGAATGACACCAAGAACAAAGCAAAATCAACCAAACAAAATAAAAGATTAAGAAAAACAAGCAAACAATCAAAACAGAAGCCTAATAACAGCAGCAATAAAAATGGAAAAAAAAAAAAAAAAGCAAAAGCTAAGTCTGTGGGACATCAGATCATGCTATACAGCCACAGCTAATAATTCCAGATTATTTAAATGCCTTTGACAAAAGACAGTTAACTATTTGAGAAATGCCAATCATCCTTAGCTAGAATGAACCTACTGATTCAAGATCTTGTATTAATCTCAGAAGAAATCACGATAAAGTGCTCAAAATAATCTAGCCTAACAATGACACTGCCAAGTGAAAATAACTCCTCACCACCACATTAATATCCATTAGTTAGTGAGTTATAGATTCAATATGCTAATACAATAGGGAGACTATAATCAGTGAAGAAAATCACACACTGTTTTCAACAGTGACAGTGCCAACCTTGTGGCAAGCCAATGAAAAACACTTTATCTGTGCTAAGCCTGGAATTGTCTCAAACACTTACAAGATAAGATCATCACCATGACAACAGGCTAAAGGCTGAAGACACGGTTATGGTCAGAGGAGTGGGGCCCTGTGGAGATGGCACAGCCTTGCTCTGTCCAAAGCTCCTCTGTTTGTTGATTAACTTGCTGATGAACAAACTTGTTTATGACAAACTCGTTGAAATCTAGCAGGCATAAAAGAATGCCTGAGAGAAGCTCAGGGTGGCTTCGAGACTTCAGTATGTTGAAACTTCAGGACGGGTGCTCTCACAGACCAAGGTTACCCTGTTGGCTAAACCAATGCAGATGAATCACCAAGAATGCTGATCTCTTTCTCTGTCCATTTCTCTTTCTGTCTCTGTCTCTTGCCAACTCTTCACTTTCTTTTCTTTCTTTTTCCCTCAAAAAATTGTTAAGTAATTCAAGACTTAATTAGATTTCTTATAAAGTTGCATAGTTTAGCTGCACAACTTAGATAAATACAATTGTAAGAGTACCGATACTTTTAAGATAGCTGTAGTACAGAGATTCTCATTAAAATTGATGACTGTGTTTGAAACTTGAGTGTCAGTTTCACCTTAATCTAACCAGGGGGAATTTGAGAATTTGGTCACCCCTCCTCACCCATCCCTCTCTTGACAGACAGGATGTGACAAACCTAAAGAGGAAGAAGCTGTAAGAGAATCATGCTGTGAAATGGGAAAAAAATTAAATATGCATTTCATGAAGACATTTAAATACCAAGTTCAGCAGAAGTAATAGACGTTACAGCATAATAATTAAAGTCATATTTTTGAGTGATAAAGTCTTGCAATAAATAAAGCCAGAATGGTGCTGGTGCAGAAACAGTGCTGCAGTGCTGCAGTGTGTCTTGCTAATTGAACAGCTATTGCTATAGCCAGAGCTTGAACTCATAATTTCTTTCTGCCTGGGCTGCTAGATGTCGTGTCTGTAGAGAAACATTAAAAGGAGAATCTCTATTCCATATACAGCACATGGACCAGTAATAACAAACTGTACAGCATGAAATGGTCAAAAAGCTAGTTCCAGATTTGACGTGCAAATAAACCCAAGCTACCAATTTATTTTTAGATTTTCATTCCTATCTTTTTATTATACTTGTATTTAGAGATACAGGGATGTGGCAACAGCAATTAATAACATAGACAGACATAATATTTGCATAAATAGGTATTACACTGCAATGCCTCACAAGATTTAACATGAAATCCTATGATAATTTCACTTATATGAGCAAATAGAATGATCAGAATAGTTTCCAACAAATATAAAAGAAATCTCTCTACAGCATGTCTATAGAGATGAATAGTAAATTCTTTGTTTCTGTTTTTTTTTCCTGCTATTTTGTAGATAAAATAAAAACATAGCATTACAATAGTTCAAAAAACCTACAATATTATCCTGCATAACGTTTCACAGATATTTCAAAAAACTGTCTACAAAACTCAATTTATTATCCACAAAATTCAGTGAAGTGCTAAGTAAGAAATCCTGGGTGTTTACATTACATCATATAAAACAGTAATAAGTAAATCACACTATTACCATGTTCCAGCTGAAGTCCATTTCTATTAATGTAATATGCTAGTTCAGCCAGTGGCCCTCAAATTACTGACTGGCAACATGCATTAAGTTTGATATTATGCTATCCTATGAGGCAAATCAAGCAACACAGGATAACAGGTAATTGTTACACTTTCGTCCAGCAAAGCTCTACCAGAACAGTTAACCATCAACTGTCTCATAAACCCCACAGACAATAATCAGATATCTAAGTACATCTGCATTTGCAGCAAAAGTCAATGCTTTTGTCATCCTTATGTGTATTCTTAACTGTATTAGGTGGCTCCAAGATTTAAGGTGTGGAGAAACAACACTGTAGTTGTGCATATAACATATTTGTTCTTATTGATGCTTCCTAGAAGAGTATTACTAAGATTTACTCTCAGTAGATGATATATTAGAATATATTTAGTGTTTGATAAATTAAACTATACTTAGCGTTAAGAATGTAAAATGAAATATCAAACTGAGAGTAAATGCACACATATGCACACACAGATGTACACACACAATGAGTATTTTTACTTTTTGTAAAGTACATCTTAAAAGAGGAAATAAGAACTACTTACACCAGAATAGAAAGGCTCACCAGACACACAGATCACATCCTGCTCCTGGATCATCAAAATATCTTTGGCTAAGTGCAGTCGCACTTTGAAAGGCTCCTGGTTACCATCCTGAAGCAAACAAATCCCTGTCTTTGTCTTGAAAGGAATAAAGAAAAAAGTTTTCTCAGTTAGCATGCTGCATTGCCAGAGTCCACATTTCAAAAAAGGCAGATGATAAGTCTTAGCTGAGAGGTTGATACCGTTTGCGTTTATACATCAACGGATATCCAAAACTATTACCAGTTACTGCTGTGCATATTTGTATGAGAAATTTATTTATATATTATGTAAAATTCAGCATAACACAGAATTTGCCTTTATCATGTACTACACCTACTTGCATAGGCGCAAGTATATATGTAATTATGTATATATCTCAGAAAACAATTTTTAGTTGAAAATGGTTATAAATCTTAGGCTCATAAATGTCAGTAACAGAACTTATGTTTTCTTCATTCAGGTCAGATTTTAATCCACTGTCCGTAGAAAGTTGACTTGAGAGGAGATCAAGGACACAAAAGTCTTGCTGTGAACTTGCTCTGCCAAGGTTGACCTGGCTGAATCTAAGGGCTCTTTCTCAGTCACAAGTTTAAAAGAGCATTTGGAAGATCTCCCCATAGTAAGCTCTGATACCTTAGATCAATAGCATGAAGAGAACAAACAGAAATACGGAACTGACAGTAGGCAGCTGGAAGAAGGAAAGCTTAAACTGTTCCTATAAGGCACTAAAAGAGGTAGGAAGGTCAAGAAAAATCTTTAAATAGCTTTATATAATCTCCACTGATGAACTGCTCTTTTACTTTGGCTCCATGCTCAATACTCAAACTTAAAAGGTTTTCTCTGAGAGACGGATAGCAAAACTGTAAATTTACTCAAATATTTGAAATATTTTATTCAAGTAACAAAAACGAAGGGTTTTGCACACTAAACTCACGCTAAAGGTAGTGGGTGCTCTGACCATACAGACTTGTTTTAGTACTTATGTGTCATTTTTGTAACAGGATGGGATAGAAATGGCTTGACATGGACAGACAAATTAAATAAACGGATCAGCAAAAGGAGTTAAGTTTTCAGTACCACTGAAAAACTCCCTCATAGCACATATTAAATGTTAGAAAATTAAAATAAAGAGATGGTAATATAATTAAATTGTCCTGCTCTTCATTTCGTAACTTTGCTTTATAGACTGAGAATAATCCTCTTTGTATGGAGTCGTGAAGTAAGCAGTAAACAACTCTGGTCAAACAAAAGAGATAGGCCCACAAACACACACCATTTATAATTCTTTATAATTATTTCTCCCATAGTAAATGTTTGCAAACATGCCCTCCCTCCTCCCCTGGATAAATGGTAATGGGATAAACTCTGACTTTAATATACTGGTTTTAGTAGCTCTGCCTTACTTGACTGCACATTTCTGATTTGGTCAATTACCCTATAAAGTCTCCAAAGTATCTTTCTGCACAAAGCTAAGGGGCTTCTTTGTGGGAATTAAGAGGCATATAACCAGAGCAGTCACAATTAGGCATTAGAAAAAAATTTAAAATTCAAGTCAGTTTCCAAAAGCGTGTGGGCTGAGTTTATTCAGTCTGAACAAGGAAACCAAGCTTGGGAACAGCAAAACATTTTGGCTCTTGGAAAAATTGATTTGCACATTCAGGCATCTTATTTACATCAGACACTCTAAAATGCAATGAACCACTTTACTGTTGTTAGGCTTTATGAAAGCTGGTTTATGATACAGTTCAAAATTAAAGCATCAATTATGCTACCTCCTTCCCTCTGTTACCTGAGAGCAGCATTAACAACCATGTAAAGGATAAGATCCTAGGAGATGATGCTAAAAATCCAATTCAGTTTCATTAGATAAGCTCAAAATAATTCCATAAGAACAAAGAAGAACAAAGACCTACATTTATTTTTTCACTGTTTTACTTATATCTCCTGACACTTCTTTTTTCTTCTTTTTTTTTTCCCCCCCCTCCTCAAAGCATCCACTAAACTGAATCAAATAAGGAAGCAAATTCCTGTATCTTTATCCTGAGCTGGAACTTAGGGAAGTTCTTCTGCACGTATGTTTTCATGTAAAATCACAGTACACATCAGCACCTTTCATCCACACAGCATGTAGTAAAATTAGCCTGGCTGGAAAATCAGGTGGGCTGCCTCGTGTATACCCCCACCATCTCTTACATGTGAAAAGCTTAGATGGTGTGCCTGTGGATGATATGTGGGGGTGCGAGGTTGTGGCTGATGTTAGCTTCTGTTCCCTCAACTAACTTTTATGAGATTCCACAAGAGGGTGAGCCAAATATTTTCCCTTCAATGCTTTTATATTTCACTGGCAGAGGGCCGTGACCTGCCCTGACCTACAGCAATAAAACAGCATATGTCACGTCAGCTGAGCTACTGTAACTGTCAGTGTGAGGTCAGGCCTCTCCTGCTCAAATGTATGATAAACTGCACTGCAATGAAACAGACATGGGCAAAGGAGTGTAATTCAGCTGCTAACATTTTGTTATGCCAGTACACCTTGACTGCCCATTTGAGTGAGCCCAAACTGCTGTGCTTATATTTCTACCTTCCTACTTTCTTCATCCTATTTGTAGAGTTAGGCACTTGTTATAAAGAGGGCAAGAAAACTGAGTGTTGCAAGCCGCATGTGTTTATGAAGTCTACAAGGCAGGGTAAGGAATGGATACCGAAGTAATAAACTGTGATGAAAGAACGAGGTTTTGTATGAGAGAGCAGTTAGCGACTTAAAGCAGAAGCAGTGAAGAAGGTAAAGGTATCTTCCTTCCTAAGCGACAGATGCAGTGAATTTTGCACCTCCACCATACCGTCTCTGCCATCAGATCCTACATCCTTTTTAGCTCAGTTACAAAGGAGCACTGTTTTGGTAAGAGCTGATGTCCTTGGTATGAGTTTAGAAACTGCCTGCTGTTTCTGAACTAACCTAATTATGAGAGGAACTGAAAACTGATCCCTCCTTGCAATACCACTGCGCGTTGAACTTTCTGCTTCAGAACACTTCTGGAGAATGGTGTAAGTTAGCAGAGCCCTCAAAGCAGGATACTTCTACAAAGAATATGGTCACACTCAGATCATTAACAGCAACAAAGCAGTTAAAAAGGTATTTCAAAAATCTCTTTCCATTATACTCCGATTTATACCACATGGCCATATTGGTTGTGCATAAAATCAGGTCCTGATAACATTCCTAAAAGGAATTTATAAATTCTTAGAGATTATAAAATTTTTGCTGTAATATATATGGCTTTCACAAATATTTAGGAATTAATTTCAGAGGAAATACATACAAAAGAGAGCTCCAGTTCAGCCTGGAGAAGAGAATGCCAGGACAAGAGGCAGTGGGCACATACTGGAACACAGGATGTTCCCTCAGAACACCAGGAGCACTTCTGTGCTGTGCAGGTGATGGAGCACTGGCACAGGCTGCCCAGAGGCTGTGTGTGGGGTCTGCTCCTTGGAGACCTTCAGCAGCCACCTGGACATGGGCCTGGACCCCTGTTGTGATGTCCCTGATGGAGCGGGGGGTGGGCCTGATGGACCCAGAGGGCACTGCCAGCCTCAGCCATTCTGAGATTCCATGATTCCGTCTAAACTAAAGTTTGTATATTTAGGCTAGCAGAATAGTTTCTACTAAATGTATACTAAAATAAATAATGTTACACATTGGTTTCAGAGTCATTTTCCTGCAGGACATCAAACATCAATACCTTTTAATTTACCTGGCCTAAATAAGGCCATAGGCAGATTTACTGTTAAATAAATTTTATTTTACCCTTTTTTTTTTTTTTAAGAATTTTTNGGGTTTAGCATATAAAAAGGATTAGAAGTGCATTGATTTTGAATCTACTATTGTTTGAAAAGAAAAATATCTGATCCTACCTCTTCGCAGGCGGTCCTGAAATCCATGTGCTATGACACAGCAAGTGATATTTGTCTAAAATAGAGAGAAAGATTTCATTAGAATGAAAAAGATATTGCAAAACATAAGTTATCTGTCTGAGCTGAACAACTGAACTAGCCTTTGTCAGGTCCAGTTATAGTCATTCCTTATAAAGAGAAATGATGAAAGTTGCGAAAGGATTAGGAAGCGTAAGATGTTGTAAGTAATTTCTGCTCCTTATAAAGTACACAACTTGGTTTCACTGGGTATGATCAGAAGTATTTTTCTGTTCCCACTATCTTGTCCCTCTCATGGGGCATTCAAATTTAATTTTCATATTGCAAGAATGAGTTTTTTTTTCATTTCTTTTCAAAAGTAAGGGCATACTGGAAAGTAACACTTCAGAAAGAGACAGTTAAGAGTTGCTCTTCAGAATGCCCTCGCTCTCATGAAAGATATATGTTTTTTTTTCCTCCCTTAGCAAAAGAATATCAGGAATCAATAACTTTGTCTCACATTTTATAAACATACGTAATCTCTCCATGGAAGCCAGTATCATTTAACAGTGTGTCAACTGCAGAAATATTTATGAGTTGAAAAAAACAAATGTTAGAAAAGTCAGGAATATGTGTGAGGGCTGGCAAAATGTCATACCAAATCCTGTGATTATTACTTTGCTAGAACTTTACCTGAAGTGTACTCATCCCAATGCACACTTATTCATTCATTTATTTACGAGATAAAGATACCAGAGCAGGCTTTTATCAGAGGACCAGAACAGTGTCCTGCTCCTGGTTTTATAATACAAATTCTCATCCCTCTGCACAAAGCATTTCCAGGAAACACTTCCTGAGCAAAACAGACACTTCATTCAATGCCCTGAGATGCAAAACCTGTAACAAAATCCTTCCCATCAAGTAGTTTGTTATTATTCTGAATGAATCATGTGCTCACAATTATTTGTATAAATTTAGTACTCAAAGCTCCAACCTAAGAGCATAAGCTTAAAATGAAATTAAAAAAAAATAACATCATATAAAAATGCAAATCTTAATTAAAAATATCTTAATCTCTTAAGCATCTTAATTTGTTTTACTGCCTTGTACTTAGTTTTATTAAATCGAAGCGCATATAAGTGGTAATATTCTGTATTTACTGAGCTTTGTCTGTTTCACAGCCTGTGCAGCAAGCTTATTTCTAGCAGAGCTAGCCTACTTTGGCTAGGTTACAGTGCATCATTACTTCGTGTCAGCTTTACATGTTCACCAAGAGTGAACAAACATCTATATTTTTAATTCTGCTCTCAAAATGCTCATGAAAGACAAGGTCACTATTACAATTTTGAAGGTTTTTCACTCTTGAGGGACAGTTATTATGAAATGAGTTTGTATTCTTTAAAAACTCTCCTCACAGCTGAGTAAGCTGAAATGGGAAGGA
Organism: Pavo muticus; assembly: GCA_016647715.1. Lineage (NCBI taxonomy): Eukaryota > Metazoa > Chordata > Aves > Galliformes > Phasianidae > Pavo > Pavo muticus. The sequence continues at coordinate 369,005 of JACDJE010000510.1, forward strand.
GGCTTTACTTCAAGTATTTTGTGAACGTTTTAGCTTTCTAGAACCAGAAACTTTTCTATCTTTAAAATATAAATTGGAGTGCTGCACAGTGTTATCCTTTCTTAGGCCCTGACTGTATCAAGTCAGTAATTTCTGCTACAGAAAAAAAGTGTCTCCATTTACACTCTACTAATTCCTAAACGTCCTACAACATTCAAGTAACACTGGTTCCACAATAAGTGATGACTTCTCTTCAGTTACTTTTTAGTTACACTTTAATGTAAATCCTGTTTAATCCAGGTGTTTTCCACAACTAAGCAATATTCCATCTTCATCTTTTTTGTTGTTTTCATGTATTACTGATGTATTTATGTATTCATTTAATAAATATTTATATTACCATGTAGAACCAAAGTCAAGAACTAAGATGATTCTGTGTACAGCTGGTGACCCAAAATAAATTTTAATTTGCTCAGATAACTAGTGAATATAGTATGACTTTTCATATGAGTATCAGCTTTACTGAAAAAAAAAAAAAAAAAA
>JACDJE010000510.1:381200-414415 GCA_016647715.1 Pavo muticus
TTTTTTTTCATTTCTTTTCAAAAGTAAGGGCATACTGGAAAGTAACACTTCAGAAAGAGACAGTTAAGAGTTGCTCTTCAGAATGCCCTCGCTCTCATGAAAGATATATGTTTTTTTTTCCTCCCTTAGCAAAAGAATATCAGGAATCAATAACTTTGTCTCACATTTTATAAACATACGTAATCTCTCCATGGAAGCCAGTATCATTTAACAGTGTGTCAACTGCAGAAATATTTATGAGTTGAAAAAAACAAATGTTAGAAAAGTCAGGAATATGTGTGAGGGCTGGCAAAATGTCATACCAAATCCTGTGATTATTACTTTGCTAGAACTTTACCTGAAGTGTACTCATCCCAATGCACACTTATTCATTCATTTATTTACGAGATAAAGTTACCAGAGCAGGCTTTTATCAGAGGACCAGAACAGTGTCCTGCTCCTGGTTTTATAATACAAATTCTCATCCCTCTGCACAAAGCATTTCCAGGAAACACTTCCTGAGCAAAACAGACACTTCATTCAATGCCCTGAGATGCAAAACCTGTAACAAAATCCTTCCCATCAAGTAGTTTGTTATTATTCTGAATGAATCATGTGCTCACAATTATTTGTATAAATTTAGTACTCAAAGCTCCAACCTAAGAGCATAAGCTTAAAATGAAATTAAAAAAAAATAACATCATATAAAAATGCAAATCTTAATTAAAAATATCTTAATCTCTTAAGCATCTTAATTTGTTTTACTGCCTTGTACTTAGTTTTATTAAATCGAAGCGCATATATGTGGTAATATTCTGTATTTACTGAGCTTTGTCTGTTTCACAGCCTGTGCAGCAAGCTTATTTCTAGCAGAGCTAGCCTACTTTGGCTAGGTTACAGTGCATCATTACTTCGTGTCAGCTTTACATGTTCACCAAGAGTGAACAAACATCTATATTTTTAATTCTGCTCTCAAAATGCTCATGAAAGACAAGGTCACTATTACAATTTTGAAGGTTTTTCACTCTTGAGGGACAGTTATTATGAAATGAGTTTGTATTCTTTAAAAACTCTCCTCACAGCTGAGTAAGCTGAAATGGGAAGGAGGCTTTACTTCAAGTATTTTGTGAACGTTTTAGCTTTCTAGAACCAGAAACTTTTCTATCTTTAAAATATAAATTGGAGTGCTGCACAGTGTTATCCTTTCTTAGGCCCTGACTGTATCAAGTCAGTAATTTCTGCTACAGAAAAAAAGTGTCTCCATTTACACTCTACTAATTCCTAAACGTCCTACAACATTCAAGTAACACTGGTTCCACAATAAGTGATGACTTCTCTTCAGTTACTTTTTAGTTACACTTTAATGTAAATCCTGTTTAATCCAGGTGTTTTCCACAACTAAGCAATATTCCATCTTCATCTTTTTTGTTGTTTTCATGTATTACTGATGTATTTATGTATTCATTTAATAAATATTTATATTACCATGTAGAACCAAAGTCAAGAACTAAGATGATTCTGTGTACAGCTGGTGACCCAAAATAAATTTTAATTTGCTCAGATAACTAGTGAATATAGTATGACTTTTCATATGAGTATCAGCTTTACTGAAAAAAAAAAAAAAAAAGAAACAAAAAATCTTTTAAACATCTCAATCACTACAATTCTTCTAGCACACCTAATATGCTGGATGATGTTACTTATGAAAAGCAGGCGACACAGTTCTCTATCATATGACTTGAGAGAGGTCATGGCAAACAAAAGCATTGACTTTCAGCACTCTGTTTTGTCATTTTTGAGGGCAGTTTGCAAATTATAAATACTGCCTCCCTCTATCTGTTAATATTTGGCAAGTCTACCTGCTGACGCTTCTTTTCCCTTACATGATATATTACAAATCTGATAATACAACAAATACTCTCCTGACATCCATTTTGTGTTGAAATAATTTCTTTTGTTCCCAAGGAAGGTTACACACAATGTTTCACAGAATGATTTGGGTTGGAAGGGATCTTAAATATCATCTAGTTCCAATCCCCTACCACAGACAGGCACACCTTCCACTAGACCAGGTTACCCAAAGCCTCATTCAGCCTGGTCTTGAATACCTCCAGGCATGGGGAATCCACAGCTTTTCAGGGCAACCTGTTCTGGTGCCTCACTACCTTCATAGCAAAAAAATTCTTCCTAATAGCTAATTAAAATCTAAACTAACTACACTCACCTAGTTTAAAATCATTATACTTTGTTCTGTCACTATGCTCCCTGATAAAGAGTCCCTCCTCACGTTTTCTTGATTCCCCCTTGAGGTTCTGGAATGCTGCTGTAAGGTCTCCCTGAAGTCTTCTTTTTGCTAGGCTGAATAACCTCACTTTTATCAGTCTTTCTTTACAGAAGAGGTGCTCTAGCCCTCTGATCATCTTCATGGCCCTCCTATGGACCCACTCCAACAGGCCATTCTCATACCGGAAGCTGAAGAGTTGAATGCAATACTCCAGGTGGAGTCCCGTGAGAGTAGAGTAGATAGGAAGAATCAACTCCTTCAACATGCTGGTCATGCTTCTTTTGATTCAGTCCAGGATATGGTTGGCTTTCTGGCTTGCAAGTGCACATACATTTTCACCTCATGTAAAGCTTTTCATCTACCAGGACCCTCTAGTCCTTCTCAGGGTTGCTCTGAGCAAGTTCTCTGCCCAGCCTGTATTTATGCTTGGGATTGCCCCAACCCAGGTGCAGGACCTGGCACATGGCCTTGTTGACCTTCATGAGTTTCTCTTGGGCCCACCTGCCAAGTCTGTCAGTGTCCCTCTGGATGGCATCCTTTCCATTCAGTATGGCAAATACACCATGCAGCTTGATGTTGTCAACAAGTTTGCACAGTGTGCACTCAATCCCACTATGCACGTCACTGACAACGATACTAAACTGTACCAGTCCTAATATAAACCCACCGAGGAAAACTGCTTGTCACCAATCTCCACTTGGTCTATCACTTGGTTTATCCATCAAATTCATGTATCTGTAATTTAAAGATAAGGATGTAGTGTTGGTTCAGTATCACAAGCTTTGCACAAGTCCAGGTAGATGGCAACAGTAACTCCTCCCTGTTGTAGAACACCACCAAATTTTTCAGGCACTTTTTGCCCTTAGTGAAGCCATGTTGACTGTCCCCAGTCATATCACTGTTTTCCGTGTGCCTTAGCATAGTTTACAGTAGGATCTCCTCCTCCATGACTTACCTGACATGGAGGTGAGAATGACTGGGGTTTTCTTTTTTCCCATTTTAAAAATTGGGGTTATGTTTTTCTTCTTGACACTGGGAACTTCACTGGACTGCCAAGAGCTTTCAAATATGATGTAGAGTGGCTTAGCAACTTCATCTGCCAATTCCCTCCAGATCACTGGATGCATGGATGTGTGCACCTTCAGGATCTTTATATGGTCTTGAACCTGATCTCCTACAGTGAGCAGTTCTTCATTTTCCTGGTCCTCTGCCTTTGGATTCTGAGACTTCCTCTGGGAAAGGTGTCTGGAGGCAGTTTTTCATGATTGATGATAAGATCTTCTAATATTAAAATGATGTCTAAGATGTGTATCTGGAAATACAGAACTCTCAGCACAAAACCACATTTCCTGCAGTTAGTGTACCTGTTTTTCACACATCACAAGGTCACTGATCCCTGCAGCTTGGCTTGCACTGTTTCTGTATTGCACTGTTTCCAACTGTTTCTTGGCTGTGGTACAGAGTGGAAATCAAGCCTATTATCAAAGGGTTTTTTTTTCTGGACTCCATACTGGAGTACTCCATACTGGAGTTATGCGTCCAGGCCTGGGGCCCCCAGCACAAGAAAAACATGGAGCTCTTGGAGCAGGTCCAGAGGAGGGCCACTAAGATGATCAGAGCACTGAAACACCTCTCCTGTGAGGAAAGGTTGAGGGAGCTGGGATTGTTCAGCTTGGAGAAGAGAAGGCTCCGGGGAGACCTCAATGCAGCCTTCCAGTACTTGAACGGAGTGTATAAACAGGAGGGGGAATGACTGTTTACGACGGTGGATAGAGATATAGGACAAGGGGGAATGGTTTTCAACTGAGACAGGAGAGGTTTAGGTTAGATATTAGGAGGAAGTTTTTCACACAGAGGGTGGTGACGCACTGGAACAGGTTGCCCAAGGAGACTGTGGATGCCCCATCCCTGAAGGCATTCAAGGCCAGGCTGGATGTGGCTCTGGGCAGCCTGGTCTAGTGGTTGGAGGCCCTGCACATAGCAGGGGGGTTGAAACTAGATGATCTTTGAGGTCCTTTTCAACCCAGGCCATTCTACGATTTTATGTTCTTTGCCATATTAGACTTTTAGATCTGTACCTAAGAATGCTTTGGAAGCTTTTAGTTATGTTTCTTATGTTTTTTAATTATTAATATGAAACCACTTCAGTTGATCTTTCAGTCCATCAAGCAATTTTTTAACATTTGATATTTTGGAAACAGCACACAGAAGCTAAGATTACAAAGTTCGTTATCTCATACATCAGCTCAGAAACTTCATTGTTTCCCCTATTTCCCTGGAAAAACTCTCTAGATTATTAAATCACAAGAATACATATAATGCATCACACAGACATTTTATGATGCTATGCTGGTAAAATGTTCTAATGATTAGTAATTCTCTCCTTCTGTTATACACTATATATATATATATATATACACACACACATATAAAACCAAGAAATCCAAGAAATTCTAAAAGCAAAGCATTTTAAAAACAATAAACGGTGAAATCCACCACTGATTGATGTCTCTTGGCCTGCCTTTGGCTAACCTCAGCAATCTCCTTATCCTGAAATCACAGCCATACTTACCTGAGCATCTTTCCAACTCTCCAAAGAGCTTCCTTCCTTCAGTCTCACACAAAGACATCAGAGCCCAGAGACACCTTCAGCATCAGTATTTCATTTTTCTTTTTGCCTCCCCATCCATAAATTGCTTTGGCACAAACTGTGTTCCATAAGGTGAGAAAAAAAAAAACCTGTCTGTGGCTATGAAAGGCAGAGGTGCAGAGGAAAAGCAGCAGTGTTGGGACAGGGTCTGGTGCACAAGTGTAGGGTGAAGCATGAGCAGCGTATATCATTCAAAGAGAAGTAATGGCTAAAAGAGAAAATAAGGCTTCCTCTGAAAAGCTTTGGGACATGCAATCAAGGTTATGTAAACAAGCATGCTTCAAACAGTTACTTTGCTTCCTTTCTACTCGATTTGCAATCTGTACTTCCTCAAAAACTGAGTTACTAAACTTATTTAGCTCATCTCCACTGATAGATCTATAAGAAGCAGTACATGAATGACAGGTTGGGAACAGAATTTGACACCCTCTTGACAGAACAAGCAGTTATTCAATACCAAAGAAAGCATTTACTGAGCTGTAATATTATGGCATTTTTATTCTAAAGGGAAATCAATGGCTAAAACATAATGGCAAAGTTGAAGGCTAAGGCAGCCCTCGGAGACAAAGCTTCATTTAGGATAATGCATTGAGCACTTGAGTTATGCTCAGATCTTCCTATAATAAATCAGGTCATACTCCAGTAAAATGATAGATGCAATTTCACCACGGCAGAATATTCCAGTATTTTTAGTAAAATAAGATAGCAAACCAAAAGAAAATTTCATGGCATGACAGTGATAACAAACACTTTGTAAAGTCTTCAAAATAACACAAGTTAAACAGAGTACTACTGGAGCTATTAAGTACTGTACTATTAAGTACAAAACACTTAATTCTCAAGGTTACTGTTGCAAAGATTAGAATATTGGATCCAAAAATAACAAATTCACGGAGAAAAGATGTATTATCAAACACAACTGAATTTATCATATGATACCACTGCAGCTTGCATAGTTTTTACTCACTGGGGATAAAACACATTTTTTTCTTGAAAAACTGAGTAAACAATTTTTTTTCTCCTCTTAATACTTACCTTCCTGAACTGGGGAGATCTGTCTGGTGGTTTGACCCTGACAGCAACCTGTCTGCATCTTCACAGAGACTTGAACTAGGAAGAAGCTTACTTATACAGAGACAGTCTACAAGAATGTTCATAGTCTGAATTGCTTACTGGCAAGCAGACTAAAACCACGTTTCAAAGGCATAAATACCAGATCTGCAACCAATTGTGACAGTATTAACTAATAAATTACATGTTTACCTTTTAAAGTCCTTCTCCTGCCTTCACTGCTACCAAAATTGTCTGTGCTCCACTTTCTGGAGATATTTGAATCAAATCTCATTTCTTTGTGTGCTGGGAAATGAAGTACATTTCTATGTAACTGTGCAGGGTGTTTTTAGAGAAATTTATTAAAATTTATTGTTAATAATAGCATGGCATAGCTGGTCCTCTCTGATTTAAGGGGCAGGAAAAAAAAACAAACATATGGGGAAACAGAGGCATTACTTTAAATGCAAATTTAATGAACCCTTCTCTAGTCTGGACAGCTTGCCACAAAGTGCTTCGTGCTGGAACAGTTTTCTGAGCCATGCACGCAGAACAGGAATCCAAAGGAACCATTTAGTAACCACAGGTTGACAACTTATTCTGTTATTGTTTTCCAGGCTAGTTCCATTATATTTCATTTGAAAAAAGAGTTACTTATATTCAGCTAACATAATGTATTTAGTCATCTACTGTAGTAGCATATTGGACCCATCTGTTGAAAAATTTCTCCATGAGCTGGGAATGCATTCCCCATATCCAAACACATCCTGACTTCTCTCATAGAATGCAATACACGAAGAGGAATCACACAGAATTTCAGCTTCAATGAATTAATTCATATTGAAAGATGCTCGGAAACCTGGAGACCTGGAATATATTACATATACTTCATCCACCCAGCAGTTCAAAGAATGAGGCGAAGTTTAAACTGAGCAAAGACATGCACTTTTTTTTTTTTGTCAGTGAGCAGCAAAAACATCTGACAAAGCTTTTTGACAAAATGTCCAGCTCTCAGCAAAGCGCATGCTTCAAAAGAATTGAAGCTGGCAATTAGCAGCTAACAAGATTTCTAAATGTTTAATTCATGTTACCGTAGTTAAAATAAGAATTATGTTTACTTGCTAGTCATAATTTATTGTTTTAATTGCAAGCATTTGTAATCAACAAGCACAGTTAAGGACAATTCAAAACAAGTGAGCCTCAAGGCAGTATTAACTGAATGAGGTTATACTGGACTCATGGTTATACATTCCAGTATTATTTACATCAAAAGTTATCTGGTGCCCCACAACACCTACATGTAACCCAGGCAGTTATGGCTTGGCAAACGCAAACTGATGGAAATGGCAAAATAAAAAAAACAATGCAACACATGATCTTTCACAGGCAAAAAGCAGTGCTACAGGAGAATCATTTGAAAATGGCAAGATTAAATGTCAGTGGACTGCTACTGCATGGTTTTTTGGGGGGGAACGCTCTACAACAAACTGGGACAGGAAACTTTGGCTCTGGGTTAAAGCCTGGAATGTTGCTGGGAAAAAAAATAAATGTTCTTTCACTTTTCCAGTGTTATCTTTTGATGATTCTCCACAATTATCTGCATACAATTATGTATTCAGTGACAATTAATTTTGAACAGATGTAGCACAGATACCAGAGATCCAAAGTAGGATAAATATCCACATATTCTAAGCTTCTCTGAAGGCAGTATGAACTGTTACATAATTTAGGACAATTTCTAAGTTTTTTTTTAACTGAGCTTCCTATCAAAGACAAGCAGAAGTTCTCTGACTATCTGCTACTGCAGTCTGCTTTTTCTCTGTTATCTCTCAACACAGAACTTCCATATAAAAGAGATACTGGCAATTCCTTTGCCATGGCAATTGATTCCCAGTCAAATATAAATTTCATGCTTCTGGCATTATGCCTAATGCAAATAGTTTGGAGTGAGACATTCAACATCACGTTGCATCTTTTGATTTCGTTTAAGTTAAAAACTCAAAAATGCATTGTGCCAATCTCCTAAGAGAGGTAAGGAAATCAATTATTGATTGTAAAGACTCGGGAGGTTTTATTTGGCAGGGTTCTTGGGAATTGCTTGAAGAACTAAGCTTAAGACAGGTATGCTTCTACTTCTAAAATTTAGCATGCTTTTTCAAACTGACGAGAAGGTAAGATAATGCATAATAGAAAACTCACAGTTTAATGTAAGTTTTGCCTTTGTCGCCCTAAATTTAATACATTTAATCAACAGCTAATATAATGAGACACAGGTTTATCCCTATGAAGTGCAGAGTCTTATGTGAGCAAAAGAAGTTGGACTGATGCACAAACAAACTAATTCACAAATATGGAAAGAGGAGAAAACCAGTTTGACTACACAAACCTGTATGCAGCATAAGGGAGCGGTAAAATATACGACATAGTTATGAAATTGTTTGGGCTAAATGTGCTTTTTACTAATTTTGTTTTCAAAAAAATTCAGTCACAAACTTTCCACTACTCCTTGCTCCACTATCTCAGATTCAGACTAGTAAACTATAAAATCAATACCACAACATAGTTTATATTTCCCCTCTGAAATCAGGACTACTGCTCCATTTCTGTAGGGAAGTGTAGCCTTATCGACTTCTGAACAATGTTTAAAAATTAACTGCTGTAGATGCTTTAGCCTGCTCTATTCTTTGGGCTGTGTTTTGGATGCATGCATTAAAGGGTATGTATACAAATGCAATGCAGTATTTTAGCAAAATGCATGGGATAAGAAGAAGTGGAATACACTGATGTCTAAGAATTCTTAGAAGGTCGCTTAAATTCTTCCAGAAACTATTTAAGAGTCTCTATCTGTATTTTTAAGTATTAATGATTATGTGATTTTGGACAATACAATCAATTAGTTTGCATAAATTCCCCCAAATGGAACGGCATTATACTATCCTTCTAAAGGCAATATGTGATGTAATTCATAGTACAAGAACATGGTGTATCACTTAAAAATGGTAATTTTATTCTGTTACACTTTGACTTTCACTAAATGGAATTAGAATAATACCAGGTTTATTTGGGATTTTTCAGATTCTGTATAAATATCTGACATATATATATATACCTCTATATAACAGGTAACAGATTCAAGTTAATTTCAGAAGCTCTTAAATGGGAAAAAAATATTTCACAGTGAAACCTGAAAAATCTGCATTTCCCCCATATAATACATTACAAAAATCGTGCTTAAAGATTAAAATAATAATACACAATTAATAATGGTAGCAAAATAAGACTACGTGAAGGAGGAACGAAATACCAGAGGTAGTACAAAAGTTTTTCATTTTATCGATTAAAGCATCACCTGAATGTTTTGATTCCAGTCAGCATTTGTAAAAAGCTGAACATATTTACATTTTGTTAAATGATGACAAGCTTTCCACATAACAAGGAAAATGCAAAACAGGATTTCTCAACAGGTATGGCATTATTTCTCTTCATATGCCACTCTTTGAATCACAGTCTCTGGTATACATTGATAGAGATGGAACTAACAAGGTGAGCACAACTGAAAGAAATGACAAAATTTAATTAAAAAAAAAATTCAAAAGATTTATTAAGTTCATTGAAAATGAAATGACCAGTCATTTTAAATTTCCCCAAGACAGAAAAAATAAAAATAAAAATTCAAGTTTCACTTGAAACTGCATAACCTAAACAGCATTTACCTTTCTTCATTTTCAAGGAAGTGAACGTTTGACTCACAACTCAACTAATCAGCAGAACTTTTTCATTTTATTTTACCATCTGTTTCTATGAAATAATTAGGAGTACTAGAAAGAACATTCCCATTCAAAATGGATGAAATCAAAACACTGTCTGACATTTTAAATTACCAGGCTATACATCATAATGTAATCAACATGTTTTCAAGTGTTTTCTTGTCACATCTGTAAGTGTAAATAAAAATTTTGTATTGAATTTGTGTAATAAGCTGCTATCTGGCCCAGGTATTCAGGAGTAGAAAAGTTAGGGGAATATGCCTGGAAGCTACATAGGGAGATAGGCAGATAGCGTGAGAGTACACTAGGTCAGTACAAGCTGGCAGAATAGAAGAAACCAGTTATTCTTGCTTTTGTCAAATCAATATTCTTTGCTGGCATACTCACCTTAAAGGACTGAACTCAAATATCAAAATTAACTTTCATTTAAAAAAGCAGAGAACAAGAGAAATCCATCTTCATGGAATTGGAGATTATAGGAGCCAAAAACTCAAGCTTCTTATTTACGTGGGCTAAGAAATCTTGAGACAGCCCAGAGAAATTTTGTCGCTTACTCTGCTGAGTCATTGATCTTTAATGTCAAGAACTTTTTCCATAGGTTTTATTTTCTTCTTCTAAAGTATGAACTTAGAGGTTTTCCATAAATAACCAAGTTAATCACAGGAATAATTTGGAAAAAATAAAAACATTAACAAAAGTCGACTTAAAATAATATGATTAAAGCACCATTACACAGCTTCAGACTGAAGTCAGAACTGCAACTCAGCTTCTATTACCAGATCCCATATTCAACAGTGGCTTTCCTACCTAACAATTCCTATGACAAGTATTCACACACAATGAATGCTCACCATTAAAATCATTAAAATCACCATTTGTTTGTCATATCTGAGGAAACCATAGCTACATTATAGAGAACTCCCAAGGATTATTGCCACTGCTACTCCAGTATCATCTTATCTGCAAAGTCACTTATAAAGACAGTATCTACCATTAGAACATTAATTTTCCTCAGGTTAAGAGAAACAAACAGCAACCTATTTCAAATATACTGTTCACAATATAGGTATTTCTAGCCATCAGAGATAACACAGTCATGGTTTGCAGTCCTCATCATATAGATCTTTTTTCAGAGCAGTTACTTCTACATATAACAAATTCAACACTTACTGAAAACAAACATCAATAATTTGACTCAATCAGCATAATTAGACCTTTCAGTTGAGTCTTCATATAATTGCAACAAAAGCCTCTTTAACTCCTCTGAACTCCAGAAAGCAGGAACTTACAGCAGTACTGCTATAATATCATCAAGTCGAGTTTATCTATTGTCAAAATGGTCCTGCGATGGTACATTGTCAAAATATATAATAAGAGAACTTGAAATATGCAAAATATGCCACAGAGGAAAACACAGCACTTTAAGCACTGCAAAATTAAAATAAACAAATTTGAGCAGCCAGTGAGAAAATTTAAAACTAATCAGAAAACAGGCCTTTCTCTCTCTGTAACAGCAGCAATCTGAAAATCTTTCTGTATGGCACTGTATTTGGATTGGGATGGTGAAGTAGTCATCCCAGCTGTCCACACAGTTCTCTTCTGAAGGCTACAATGCCAGCCATTGAGGTGTAGAAATAAGGAGAAAAAATTACCAAATACAGCCTGCTCCCCTCTTGAAAATAGAGGTTGATTCAGATTACCACTGACTAGTGGTAATGCATGCTGGTTTAGGAACACCAAGCCACCAGACAATGACACCGGTGCCAGGAGATGTGGGTGGAACCCCCCCATTTAATCATTTACCCACCTCATGGGAATTAGTCATTTTGTTTATCTCATTTTCTACCTCACTGACTATTGTTCTGCTTTGATTTTTACTTAATGTGTCATTAAACTCATTGAGAGCCAGGATAGCAAAAACTGGAAGTCATAAGAAATTTTTGGCTATAAAGTCTTGGACGCAGTCATGATACTAATTATAACATAGGTGAGACTAATATTAGTAACTCTTAACTATGGTTGTCATAAAAGCTCCATCTTTTTATTCACTTGTAATTTAGACAAGTTTTGTTTGAACTTTTTCATTACATGCTTCTTAGTACATATCCTTCTTTTGCAACAGTATAGACAAAAAAGATTACCTGTCTCTGAAAACGAAGGTAAGGACTGGCATATTCATTTACTTAACATAAACAGAGGAATAAAAAAACTATTGGTCTTGCTTTAAAAAGCTTTACAGCTTTTTAAAGAGGAAACTCTGTAGGCCAAAACAGAGGAGGTAGCTGGATAGGCCAATTGGGAGACCTTTTGGGCAATGGGCAAGTTGAGAGACAAAAGAGACAATTCTCACGAGAGAGAAAATGAAAGTCTGTAACCACCATAGAGTACTTGCTTTCAGAGAGGAAATAGGTAGCCAAAAATCAGAACTCAAAGTTCTATAGTCATGACAGCATTACACCTGCTTTATAGTACAGAATACTAAAATTAAACAGTGCTAGTATTTTATTATACATACTGTTATGCTGTTAGCATTATGGGCTTGATCCATTTCAGTTAGTACTCTTCAAAACAAGAGACAACATGGCTGAGTAATTAGCATGTAATCATTCTCAACAGGCAATTTTCTTACAGCCTTCCTAATTGGAGGATAAGGCTGTTAAATACTACCAATACAGGCTACCTTATGCAACCACTCCCAATGCCAGAAATCAGTTCCATTAATAACACAATCTAGGAGCTTCATTTTGTAGAAACTCACAAAAAGCAGCAGAATATCATAGCCACTGGTACAGTAGCTGTAATGGTAGCTTTGAAGGTTCCAAGCCTACCAGTGACAGTACCAAGAGGAAAGCTATGCTTAATTCAAGTATTTTCCAGCCTATATTTTACTGAAAGATTTTAAACATAAGTCTTGAAAGTAAATATGTCTCCAGATTAAAAAAAAAAAAAAAATGATGTCTCTAAATTACACAAGTATAATAGGTATACATTTATATTGGTACACTAGAACAGTACTGAATAACTTGTGCATTTCAGACACAGTTACCGAAGCTAAGAAGGAGTTTTGCCCTTTGTTTTACGTTCCAAGACTCTCAGTCAAGAGAGGAGAGGAGAAGACAGAGTTCAGGTCACAGTTCCTTTATTCAGTTTAAAATCTATTTCAGGGAATAGAAAGGCTAGAGTTTAAAGACTCCACCCCCTCACCTCGTGAGGCTATGGAGCTGGATGAGGTATAAGTACTTTTTCAGCACATCTTCCCACAATGGGAGCAGGAAAGAAACTTCTATAAACTACCCAGAATGTGAGTGTGTTAACAGATACAACATAGTGCCATTCTGAGAAAATCCATGAAAGAGGAAAATAATTTAAAAAAAGGAAGAGAAAAATATTAAATAAGAGTTAAGAGATTGTTCATAAGAAAAAGGGCATGGAAAGGAAGATATCTGAAAGAGAAGAAAATGGAGAACAGGAAATGAGATAATAAGGAAAGAGAGGTACAAGTTATGAATTTTAGAAAATGAATATTAAAGAAATCTTTGCCTTGCAGAGGGATGAGGTAATAGACATATGTTTTATAAAATCATTTGCATTTCCAAATTACACATTCCTTTTCAAAACTGGTCTTACATAAACGTCAGCTTGATCAAACTCACATTCACAAAGTTAAATCTTACTATTTTCTTCATAAATGGTATTCCATATTCTAATTGGTATAGTGAAGGAATATTTTTTCAGGTCTATGAAGGATCCCAATTGGTTTTATTCCCCCCTACTTCTCCCCCCTACATTCAGCTGACCTGGAAAACAAAGATAAATCTTGCAGAAAGGGAAACAACACAAATCTTAGGGTTGAGCTGGCAATAGGAAATAAAGCTGAGAAGAGCAGGTCAGAGATGTATTAAGAGATACTTTCTTTACATCTTCAGTTACATGGTTACAATAACTGTGCCATAGTTCAAAATCTTTTCATAAGATTACCAGAACTATCACGCTTGTGACATGCGTACTGAAAACAAATTACTCAAGAGCAGCTTTGGGTACTACCTGAATCACTATTGCTTAAAAGCATTCCTTATCAGTGTAGAAATATTCAAGCGAAAGAGGGAGATATAAGGCGAACAAACTCTGTACAGATGTCCAGTGACACACTGAATTACAGTGAATGAGCCGATGTTACCAGAACACAGCAATGCAGGAAATGAATATGAGTGTTGTGAGGCTGTACAGTATGTTTGAGGATCTGGGATTTGGCAAACCTGTCACAGAGGAATGATTAAGGCAGGAAGCTCAGCTAAATTAGGAGCATGCAGCAGAACAAAATACATGACTATTTTTAGAAAATGTTGACATCCGCATAGCCCGGGGAAAAGACTGGCCTCTTACTTTCAGTGTGACAAAAATGACATCAGAGTAAGCTACAAGGACATAACAAGAGTAAATGCTAGAAAAGTTAAATGAGACTGATAGAAGACAGCGTGAAATGATGGCTTAGGAGGAGTTCTGTAAAATAAATGTCAAGGGCTCTGTTACCCAGAGTCACAAAAGTATAAGTCCTTTTGCCAATTAATGAACGTGCTACAGAGTGAGTTAGTTTAGGACACCCTGGTATCAAGCAGGTTTACCTCAGCTTGAATGCATGTAGGAAAAAAAAAAAAACAAAACAATTTGTGAAGTATGAATACTGACAATGAATGGGAATCCTTTGGGAAGGTTCCAGCTTCAGAAATACTGTTCTATGCGTGCTGTGTCTGTGATACTTCATTATATTTTCAAAGAATTCTTCACAGAGCATAACAGATCGAGCTCAATTTAAAATGAAGTGAAAACCAGAATGCTAAAGAAGGTATTAGAGACATGCTTACCTGTTTAGAAAATGCTTCTCCATTGAAAATTGAGATTTCTTCTGCGATCTGCTTATATTACCTCTCCTAGCAACAGCACAGTTTCCAGGTTCTTGTACTCCTCCACTATTTTAACAACCATCAGACTCTGTGTAAAAAAATGGTTCTCTCAGAAATATTTACATTTCTTGCTGCTTTGACTAGTGTTTTATAGCAGTGGTTTTCAGACAGCAGTACTAACAATCATTAATAGTCAAGCTATAAAATACTGTGCTGTAATGAGAATGTGTAATCTATCCACTGAACAAGAACATTAGTTGTAGAAGATTCACAGGACAGACAATTAGTAAATATCCACCCAAGTTTTCATCCACAGTGTTTTAAATTCCTGCAATTGGTGGTGAGAGAAATGTCATGGTGTCATGTGAGTTACCATGTCAGTCCTTGCAGGGAATGAGATAATGATCCTCACAAAGACTGAAAAAGCAAATATCCAAGTTTCTCTTTATAGTCCATATTTTCTAGAGCTTAAGAAAACCAAGGAGAAAGGAAAACAAACTCCAAATCTGTCTTAAAGCAAACTTCAGTTCTGTTCAGTATTCTCCATAGAAGTCTATAAATTTACTCCTGGACAGATTTCCTTTTAAAGAGTAAACCTTGTTATCCCACCTTTCATCATCTGGGATCAAAAGCATATGCTTCCTCTGTTTATGCTTTTCACTGAGCTGGGCTTCTCCCTTACTGAATTCTCCCTCCGTTCCTAATACACCTGACAGATTACTGTGACATGAGGCCATATGAAAACACATATTCTTATGTACAGTGGAGTTTATCAAAGGATTTGAAGTACTGTTTGTCAATCATTACATTCAGCCACTAAGCCTTTCTACTCAGTAAACAAACAAAACATTTAGCTCTTCCTACCCAGTGGTGAACAGACTAGTCCTGCCCCAGTCTTGAGAGCAGTGTTCTGTACAGGATTTTTACGAGGACCTTTCAGCTGCAGTGAACCCCTCAAAAATGATTTAAGAATTGCCAGTACAATGAATCGTTTTGTTCCTCATGGAACAGGGCAGGATGCCAAAGCTTGTATCTTCAGAATTTATCCCACAGAAAGCTGAGGTATATATGCTCTCAAGTTGCCAAATTACACTTCACTAGACTGCATTGTTTTTATTCCCTTTCAGTGTATTTGATAACACTCAGCTGCTTAGCAATTTGTCTTTCCCTGGGCTAGTTGCTTGTCAGCCCTCAAGACACTAACTCTTCAATGACAATAGACAGTAAGTCAGCTTCATCAGGGACTCAAATGCCACTATGAAAATGTGTGTAGCATGGGGAATAAACAAGAGGAAGTGGAGCTGTGCACATGCTTGCAGGGCTTTGATCTCAGTGGCATTACAGAGACACAGTGGGGTGGCCTCCACGACTGGAGCACTGAAATGGAAAAATACAGGCTTTTTAGGAAAGACAGGCAGGGTAGATAAGGAGGGAGGTATCACTCTCGATGCCAATGAGCAGCTAAAATGTATGGAGCTCCATGTGAGAGCTTATGAGTCAAGATAAAATGGAGGGCAGGGATGGGAGACATTGCAATGGGGGTCTGCTACAGGGCATATGACCTGTATGTCATATAGATTATAGATAGATACAAGCAGCCCTAGTCTTCATGGGATCCAGAAGGTCCCTGGATTGCATTGATGATAACTTCCTTATCCAAGTGACAAAGGAGCTAGTGAGCAGAGATGTTATGCTTGACCTCATTCTCACCAGCAAGGAGGGAACGGTGGGGAATGCAAAGTTCAAGGGTGGCCTAGGCTGCAGTGACCCTGAAATGGTGGAGTTCACATTCCTTAGTGCAGAAAGGGATGAGCAAAGTAAATTCACTACTGTGGACATCAGGAGAGCAGACTTCGGTCTCTTCAAGGATCTTCCGCTTTGTTTTTCTCTTCCTTCCTCCTTCCCAAGGAACAGTTTTGTGAAAATAGCATTTAGAAGTATTCAAGTATTTAAAGTTAGAAATACTT
The DNA here is from genome assembly GCA_016647715.1 of Pavo muticus. Classification (NCBI taxonomy): domain Eukaryota; kingdom Metazoa; phylum Chordata; class Aves; order Galliformes; family Phasianidae; genus Pavo; species Pavo muticus. The sequence goes on from JACDJE010000510.1 coordinate 397,799, forward strand.
TTTAAATATCTTACTGAACTCAGCTTTCACAACAATGAAGTCTGAAGGTGGATTTTCTTCTCCCTATGTATAAAAAAATTATGAAGACAAAATTATTTGGGGATTAGCTAACTTCCAGAAGTAATAGATTTAATGAGACTTCTTAATTTGGTGGTAATATTTGAATTGCATTGTTGAGCATATCATAAAAAATAAATAGTACTAGTCCATGTTATGAAGATATAAGATGACATTTTTGTAGAATGACAACCAATCCTTGAAACTCACGGAATCTCAAATAGCCCACATGAGCAATATAAAGTACAAACTCTGACATACACTATTATAGCAATTACTGGAGAGTTTCAGGGGGGGAAACTTCATATTTACAAGGCAGCACACAGTCCATCAATATGGCAAAATGTACTTAAAAAACAATATAAACTAGTCTAACTGCTTGAGCTGTCATTCAAGCTGTCGCTCAGTTGGTCCCAGAGAACACTGAAGTTATTTTTCAAAATGTAACGTTAAACAGCTTTGTTATATTGATGTACCTAGAAACTGTATTACATACTTCCCTTCTTTATTTCTTCTTCTTCTTGTATCATCCTTTGTTTTAAGGGATATATATATATATATAAATATAAATACATATATATATATATATAAAAAGATTAATTCCAGGCTATGAGATACTTTACAACCCTCTATAGATATGCGTGAGAGTCACCTGATCAACAGAGATAATAGATGAGATGATAGATCACAGAATCACTTGGGATGGTAGAGACCTCAAAGATCATCTAGTTCAAACCTCCCTGCCGTGGGCAGAGTTGCCAGTCACTATATCAGTCTGCCCAGGAACCTATCAAACCTGGCCTTGAATGTCTCCAGGGATGGGGAATCCACAACCTCTCTGGGCAGCCCATGCCTGTATCTCACCACTCTCTGAGTAAAGAATTTCTTCCTAATATCTAACCTAAAATCTTCCTGTAAAATTATGGTGTGATTTCAGCCACAAGAGTTAAAAAAAAATCTTTCTTCACTACAGTAATTTTCAGGATTTCATTAATAGAGCACATGCTTCAAAACTATAACTCCTTTGCACTTTAGTGAAGTTAATCATGTAAAATATATTTTATGATGTTCTCTCCTTGACTTTCACTTTCAGCAGAGATGATTTAGGAGAATAAACAACAAAACCAACATAAAATCAACATACTATTTCAACTGATTATTTTTCATACAAGATATTTGGACCATGACAAAGCTTAAACTCTAATCTGTATGTTATGTGTGAATGAACTATTTTTCTTTGTACTAAGTTTTATCCTAAGTTCCTTGGAAATAGTCATGATTTGCACTGATTTGCATAGAGGTAAAAATACCAACAAGCTGGAAAATAATAAAAACATAAAAAATATGAACTAACTTATCCCTCTCAATTCTCATCTTTTCAAATCTTTAAGGAGTGTTAACTCACCACCTCCACAACCTGTCCATATTTTCTCTATTGTTCTTTTTAAATTTTTCTCTCTAACATTTCACAAATTATGTTAGATCTTGCTTTCATTTTCTGCCACAGTTCTTCCAAAATTCAAATCTCTACTACTTATGTCTGAAATTTATGCAAAAAAAAAAAAAGCTGATTGTTGTGTATTTAATAAAATTTCAGACAATCCATTCTTAAATGACACTAGTAGAAATATACTACACAAATACTCAAAAGCTTGAACTGAATGACCATGCTGCAATTCTCTTGCTTCAAGTACTTCAAGCACTATAGCTTTTCTAGTTTCCGAATCCTGAAGATGAGGTATCATGTTTATCAACTTTTTGACAAATCTAGGTCATTTAATCTAATATACTCAAAAAAGCTATATAAACTTTCTTCTCCTTCTTCCTTTTAAATCCAGATACAAGAATCATCTCCAAAAGTCCAAGAGTAGTTCAAAAACAGAAAACAAAATGACACCAGAATAATAGAACAGACTGCCTTTTCCACATCCTAAACAAAAACAAACAAAAATCGCTCAAGTATACTCAATTTTAGATACTTACAGAGTGATGCAACATAAGCTTGACAAGATATCAGTCAGAGGACACTTAAAAACTGCCCTATAAAATGCTAAAAAGTTTCTGCTTCAGAAAAGGAAGAAACACTGCAAGATGTGAGACACTGTAGTCTGCTGCATAAGGTCATTAAAATAAATTGTTTCTCAATAAGCAGCTCATTTGACAGATGAGCTGTGCCAGGATGAAACTTACTGCTTATAGCTTTATGGTTGTAGGGTTTGTTTGTTTTTATATATATCATTATTTAAATAAATGTGCAACCAGCTCATATTGGTTCTATTTCAATTCAGCCACTTTGGCAAATTCTTCATTTTTTGTAACTTCTGAAAAGGATACATAATAAACCTGATAATGAATAGCAGCTAACTGTCCTTCAATTTTTACAGTGACAAATGACATGATGATTGTGCTTTAAACAATGAAACAAATTTGAGAAATTGCTCTCATGCTTCTTGTTAAGTCAGGAATAAAGTGAATTTTTACAACCCTGTACTCTGTGCTCTGTAGTCACCCAGCTAGAAATCTGCAGAGACACTGTTCTAAAACACGGATAAAAGCATCTTGAAAGTGTGCTACTTTGAGATCAAAATTCAGATCTCCCTTAAATTAGAGTACTGACTAATACTCCTTTCTTTTCCTCAACCACCTCTCCTTTCACATTTTATGAAACTGTGTCAGGACTAGCTTGCTACAGCAGAACTAGAATTCAAGTTAGAAGATTTGAAATGCTCAGATGTTAAACAAAACAGCATGCTAGAGATGCACACTTCTGTTCCACAGCAGTAAGTAGCACAAAGCCTAGCTGCCCTTTACTGATGGTCAGTGAAAATAGCAATCAATATCAGTCACGTTCAGCATGTACTTACTATGTGTTGCCCTGGCAATCCAGGCTGAAATTAAGCACTGCAAGACCACACAGACTCTGAAACCACCTGTCAAGGAAGGTACGGTATACAAATTGGACCAAACACATACAATTCTTGAATGCTAAAAGCATCTTTCAAAAGCCAGTAAGAAACATCAGAGAGTTCTCAAAAGAACTGTATGGATAATAATGCCAATTATAGAAAAGAATCTTAGCTAAAAGGTCAGTATAAAAAGTTTAACATAAATTAATGCATTATTTAAAATATTTCTACAGTTTCTACCATGGGGTTCAGAGAATGAAGAACTCTAATCTTAGTTAGTACATTATAGAAGAATATCTTCCTTTTTTCTGTGACTCTTCCTTTACCAAAAAAACTCCAATTCAATAAATAGAAACTCCTATCTGCATGTAACATTTAGGTTCAAAATCCAAATGCCAGAAGTCATGAAAAGCAGGTGCAGAAGTAACTCAGAACACATTTTAATGCCTACCAGAAACAGATAACACAAATAATTTACTGTTGGTTTCAATGTCTTCATGTTAGCTCACAATTGCCTAACCAAAACTGAAAGGCCACCACTTCTGCAACTAAGAATTATCAGTCAAAAAGCTCATTTAAGATTAATGACAAGCTATTAACTTGTATCTGCTATTGGAAGAAGGGGATCAGTAAAGGAAATTAAGCACAGCAGGATTTGGTCCAGGTTCAGAATACCATTTAGTGCATGAAAATTCATTATTTCAGCTGAGTTCTCACCAAGAGGTGAAAACTATGGACTTGGCAGCTCAGGTTTGTCTCTCATTGTGCCTAACTCCCTGGCAAACAGACACAGATAGCTGGGTATCCAGAGATAAATACTAAGTTGTGCAACACCTCAGAAATTACCTCCCTTCCATGCTCCTAAATTCCTATGAATGATATTTAAAGCAAAGGGACAGAAGAAAACATTTAAAGATAGATTTCAGGACAACATAAAAGACACAACGCAGGAATGATGTTCAAACTGCTCCACTGAGGCCATACCATTGCCCTTGGCTGTGAAGGACATATTCATTCTACACAAATGGGTGAGAACAGAGGAAGCATGAGCTGAAAAGACTTGACAGATGGATCCACTTTATTCCTGGTACTGAGACCCAGACTGTGACAGTGTTTGTTTGTATACAGTTTTCTTAATGAATAAATTTTTCTTCTTGCTGCCTGTAAGAAACTGCAGACTGAGCTGCAGATCCAGGGCAATATATAGGAGAATCAAACTGGAATGAGTGAGGAGGCAGGAGGAGCACTGGCTATGCCTGAGACTTTCATTTGTGATACTTTTTGATTTTGTACTGTAACTGGGAGAGGCTACCATATCTGAAGAATCGCTACAGACACAGCACTCAGACACACTCTAGTAAGTGGAAAATGATGGCAGAACCCTTAAACATATCAGGCTCTGGACTTCAGCTACCAAAGACCAGACAAACTGTCATTTCAGCCAGCTTCACTAGTGAACACTATTCCGAGTGTGGCAGTGGACAGCAGGTGGACGTACATACAGAGAAACCGGAGAATTGCAAAGAGCATGTGAACAAAGCCACTTCATGCTAAGAGAAAATGGGAGTAAAAGGGAAAGGAACATGCACCTAAACCTTACCCTATACAGCTGTACCACTCGCAATGATTTTGCAAATACTAAGAAATCCATTTACTAAAAATAAATGCGATGCTTGCCTTTTGATATGAAGTTGAAAGCATCTACGGTCTAAAATATAAAACTAAAAGTTGTATTTAATATTAAAAGCCTTTATTTACTTTTTTTACTTTGTTGTACATCATACAGCCTATTCCAAAAAGATATTTTTAATAGTTCTCTTTATCACTGAAGGAATGATATATGCCGTAAAATTTAAAATATTGCTATGTCTGCAATTATGGCTACAATTATGGAGGATTGCTCAGCGCCTTCAGCAATGACAAAATATAAATGCTCCATAATTTCATTCTCCCTACAAATGTTCATTCAGATTAATTTACACAAGTACGTTGCCCTTTTCCTCACATGCCACAGAAACAGTTGCCCTGGAGTGAAAGATAATCGCTCTTTAGACTCAGTGTTGCTCAGCTGAATGGGGTGAGACGTTCTCATGGAAATGCAACAACTGTACAGCCAACTGCTGCACGAGTGACTATATGAAAAGTTGTTTCTATGAAAAAATTGACTTCTATGACAATCATTAAAGGAACTTTGCATCAACAATACAAAGAAAAACATTTACATGAATAAACACCTGTGCGAGATAATTACAATAATACTGACAAGTTTCATTGAGAAAGGGAAAATGACTGAGCACAGTAAAACCAAACCTAAGTGCTATTATTATTTTATAAATATATGCTGCATATTAAGCCTTAGTATAAAATATAGCTTACAGTAAGAAGAGGAAAGTCACTCTGTAGCAGTGTAGCTGAAAGCACAACCTATCTTAATTTTTTATATAGTATGTCTAACACTAATTTTCTAAAGATTGTAAAAGCATTTATTTTGTGTATTTAAAACTTCATAATCAATAAGATTTACTCTGAATATGGAATTAATTAGCTACATCTTATCCATAATTGGAAATACAAAAATTTAAAGTATTATTTTGGATATCACTACTTGTCATAAATTTCAAGTTAAACAGGGAACTATGGGAGAAAGTCCAGTGGAGGGCTACAAAGTTAATCATCTCTGTGGGGCCCTGGAGCATCTCCCTTATAAGGAAAGACTGAGAGACCTGGGATTGTTCAGCCTGGAAAAAAGAACGCTGAGAGAGGATCTTATCAACACTTAGCAATATCTAAAGGGTGGTGTCAAGTGGATGGGGCCAGGCTCTTTTCAATGGTGCCCAGTGACAGGACAAGGAGTGGCGGACACAAACTTGAACACAAGAAGTTCCATATGAACATGAGAAAAAACTTTTTTACTTTGAGGGTTACAAAGCACTTGGAACAGTCTGCTTACAGAGGTTATGGAGTCACTTTCTCTGGAGATATCCAAAACCCACTTTTGCTTTCCTGTGTAACCTACTGTAGGGAACCTGCTTCAGCAGGGAGTTACAGCTAGATGATCTCCAGAGGTTCCTTCCAATCCCTACAGTTTTGCACTTCTGTAATGAAGGCAAAAGCTCAGGCTGAGTAGATGTCTAAGAGAAAACCTGGGACCTGTTAATCACGGAATAATAGAATGGTTTGGGTTGGAAAGGGCCTTAAAGATCACCAACCTCCACCCATGCCACAAGCAGGAACGTCTTCCACCAGACCAGTTTGCCCAAAGCCCCATCCTACCTGGCCTTCAACATCCAGCATCCACAACATCCCGGGCAGCTTGTTCCAGTGCCTCGTTATCCTCATAGTGCAGAATTTCTTCCTGATGTGTAATTTCTAAATCTGCTCTTGTTTAAAGTCATTATCTCTTCCCTTATCATTACGCTCCTTAATAAAGAGTCTCTTCCCAATTTTCCTGTACGTCTCTTTTAAGTGCTGGTATACTACTAGAAAGTCTCCCCAGAACATTATTTTTGTCTCCAGGCTGAGCAAGCCCAGCTCCCTCAACCTTTCTTCACAGGAAAAATGCTTCAACCCTCTGATCATCCTCATGGCCTCCTCAACATCTGCTTCAAGAGCTCCACATCTTTTTTGTGCTGCAGGCACCAGAGCTGAACAGAGTACTCCAGATCAGATCTCAGGAAAGCAGAGTAGAGGGGTACAATCACCTCCCTTGACCTGCAGCTACACTTCTTGTGATTCAGTCCAGAATAAAATTAGCTTTCTGGGCTGCAAGCACAGATTGCCACCTCATGCAAAGCTTTTCATCAAACAACAGCCCCAAGTCCTTCTCCTCAAAGCTGCTCTCAATCCATTCCCTGCCCAGCCTGTATTTGCACTTGGGATTGCCACGACCGAGGTGCAGGACCTCATATTTGGCCTTGTTGAACTTCTTGAGTTTTGTACAGCCCACCCCTCAAGCCTGTCAATGTCCATCTGGACATGTTGACATGTCCACAGCACGTTGACAGCACCACACAGTTTTGCATTGGTGGAAAACTTGCTGAGGCTGTACTCAATCTCACTGACCACATCACCAACAAAGATGTTAAATAATACCAGTCCTAATACAGACTGTTGAGGAAAGTCACTTCACTGGTCTCCTGGACACTGAGCTATTGACTGCAACTCTTTGAGTGTGACCATACAGCCAATTCCTTAATCCACCCAGTAGTATATCCATCAAATCCATGTTTCTCTAATTTAGAGACAAGGATGTTGTGCAGGACAGTATCAGTCACATGCTTAGTAGTTTATACTATATTTTGTTTTTTCCTAAACCTTTCCTTTTATAAACCCTGCATATAGACTATTTTTACTTTCAAAAGTAATGACCTCTTTGTTCAGAAATTTGCAGATGAAATTTTTTCTCTGCTGACCTCAGTGGAAACTTCTCCATTACCTTCAAAAACACCAAAGACTTCACATTTCTCAATGGTTATTTTCAGTTAACAAGAATGTACTGAGTCTCATAGTATATTTTCACACTCTCATTGTACTCTGCAAAGATATAGCAACTGAGAGAACTAAGGAATCATCCCCAAACCTCTGGTTCTGTAGCAAACAGAGCGACATTCTATGCAGTGGTACAGTTACGACACTAAAACTCCATGGTTTCACTTATACCAACACTTGCAAGAGTATACTACAAGGACTGCTGTTGTGAGAGGATCTTCTGAATTTATCCTTGCTGAACAACCTACACTCCCATTAGCCACACAATCTATCTTCACACAAAGCAAATAATAATAAACAATGCTTTCACTTATTTTATTATAATATCACCTTTTCCTATAGTAATCAAACGGACTTTTGTCATAATCTATCTTGCTTCTCAAAATACTTTGGCAGAAATAACTTCAGATTTTCAAAAGAACACATCATTCATTATGCCTTGTGTACCGATAAGAAATAATGAAAGGGAGAAATAGCACAAATAAGCAGGTTATCAAACGTAAAGAAAATAATATTTTGTACTGTTATATTCACTAATGTTGACTCAACTTCACAACAATGCTGGTTTTTGATTTTAAATTAAAACCTCATATATGCTTCTTTTCAGAAATTAAAATTTAGAAAAGGGAGATCATTCCCATTTTTTTTTTTAATAAATGTGAATTAAAAAATGTCAAGACCTTTATAATCTACATTTTGTCACCTACTTCTCCTGGGACTAAAATCAGAGAAGTCTCTCACAAGTGTACAAAACTATCTGTATTTTTCTAACTGTCATTCCATTTCAGTTTGGGAGACGAAGTATTTATGAACGTTCAAGGAAGCTTTTGATCAGCAATCGGTGTTTCAAAACCGTCTCTCTTAATCCTTTGTAGTGCTTGCATCCTAGTCACTCTCTTTACTTCAGAAATAGGTAAGCAATAAACACAGCAGGAGGAAAGTGATATAGATGGCCAATCTGCTTCAGTCAGAGTGGACAAAAGCTGAAAGGGACAGGAATAGAAAACATGCTAAAAGCCTTTATAAGAAAAACAGTAATTTTCTTAAAATACAAATTCTATCAGTCACACTACCATTATATGAAAATACAATCAACTTATTACAATAAAAAAGCATCAGATAGAAGCTTTTCATCTGGGCCATTTTCTGCATTTTCTGGTTGCACAAGGGCTCCTCCCACACAGCACAGAACATGATTACACATAGCAGGAACTTTTATTATAGGAGCTGTCTAATGATTTGATGAATACATTCTAGCATGCATTCTAGCTCCAGCCCCCTAAGCAATCTCATGCTCTCCCTCTTATTTACAGAAACATTCTTGTTACGTGGAACCGCAATATTTCTAAATTTACAAGGAAGTCTCAATTCTCTCAGACACACAGAGAAGTGCCATCTTTGAATGCTCCCTCAGGCTTTTTTTTTTTTTTTTTTTTTTTTCCCCGTTTCAGTAAGGAAAGGGTCCTGCTTTTAGGTGTGTGCTGTGTTTGTTTCTATTTTCAGGGTATTATTAGCAATGATACCATCGACCACAGCTCCCATGTACAAGTAGATGGTTACAGACTTTCTTCTGAGCTCTCTACTGGACACCTTTTACTCCAAGCAGCATTTACCAGGAAATGGTTTAATATCTAAAAGCACTTTTTTTTTTTTTTTTTCCCCTAAAAAATCTTAGTATGGAAGCAATATTTGAGACCTCTACAAATTGCAGTTCTGCAACCAGTTTTGATGGAGAAAGCTTTAATCAAGGAAGAAATCTATAATGAAACAAACAAACAAAACTTCCACAAATGTAAATTAAAAAAGTAAAAAATGAAGATAATCTGTAAACTACAGCACTAAAATTTAAATATGAAAAACTTGTGAACTCTATCTAGTACAGTTTATTTATCTTTTAGCAGGTATGAAAACAGACAAGAGATGAGTAATCCCAAAATACGGGCATTATTCTTCATTACATTCAACTGTTATTAATGTCTGCAGCATTCACTGAGGTTTTCCTCAATGAAATAAAGAAACCAGAATAGTAGTCTCAACGTTTAATTTATTTTGTACTTAAAAATTAATTTCCTGACAGCCTTTTTGTTTCTTCAAAATGCTTCAAACCTGATTCACATCATATAAAAGCCTCTGACAACCTGGGCAGGTTTTTATAGGACTTATGAAACACTAGTATTAGCCAGGTAGCAATTTGCACTTTCATACAATTCCTTGTCATTTTTTAAGCTTTGAACTAAAAGTGAATTGAAAGCGTCCTCTCTTTTTCATTTTGCCTCAGGTTTTCTATATATTCCAGTTTTTGAACACAGGTATCTGTTACTGCATGCGGTATATGTTAATGACATCACTACTAAGCAGAGGAGGGTGATTTTGCCATAATGAAAAAATTATACAATAGAAGTATGTAGCTGTTTTGATACATGAAGAATTATATTTTAAAGGACTGCATTAGTCTTTAAATACATATGGTAAAGTTTCTATTGTGGCAATTCTAACGTTCTGAACTTCAAAAGTATCTCTGCATCTTCTTTCTCTAATGCATTTTCAAGGCAGACATTGCCTAGGGGAACTAGAGCTCCCAAGGGCACCAATCAGCGTTTGGTAGGCTGCTGTGCTTGCATGGTGTCCCACTGAAATCAGTGGGGTATCAAACAGGAATAGCAATCCGGCAACATGTAAGAAATCACTAAATGAGTACCTAAAAACACAAAGAAAGTGAGATAATACACTAGAATTAAAATAGAAAATTACAATTATGTTTTTCAGTGGCAGACTTTTAAGGTTTGAGAGACCTGCAGAAAAAAATCCACAACTGAAAATACATTATCTTCATTACCTTGATTATGTGTGTCTACTTTGGAATTTATCTGACAGAGAAAAGCAATTTAGATCTTTCAATAAGGACAAAATGTGAAATAGGATTTCGGCAGCTTAGCTTAATTCATCAGCCTTCTAAGTTGTAAAAATAGAGCAACAAACACAGATTCAAAATCACTATTTTGATGACAGACTTATCCTCACCGAAAAACTTACTGAGGTTGTATATTCCACAAAGACATAATTGGTCTTTGTGTAATATACACAGGATACAGAAAAAAGAAGTTTCGCCTTACAGCAAAAGTATGTTTACCCATACGAGAGGAACTACCGAAGAAACAAAAATGTAAGGCAAAGCCAAAGGGAGAACAGGTATCCCACTGTGCTGCACTGAGCTTTTTTTTTTTTTCCACTTTGATATCATAAACTTCAGAACCCTGCAATATCTGAAATAACTTTGACAATAACGTTAGTTCCTACGTACAGTTCTTTACTCCAAAGTCTGAACTGTGATTCTATTCTCCCTCAACACAAGTTACTAGCAGAGTTACCATTTTAATTCCAGAAACAGAAGGCCATGCTGGCCTCTGAATCAAAGTTTCCCCAGTATACATTGCCAGAGATAACTACAGTAAAGGAGCATCATTTCCACCCAATCTGCTCAAGCACTACTATACTCCCCTGTGGTCTGCTCTTTATAGCTTTAGGTGCAGTACATTAAAAAACAAACTTAAAGCAGATGGAGACAGCTCAGAGGACAGAAGTATGAATGGTAACACATACAAAAAATATGGCCTATAATATTGTGATAATTAAAATCCTCCTAGTCCAGAACAAAGAAGACTGACAGAATCTCAATTTTCTCATATATATACATAATATATGCACATATATAAAAAATTGTGCATCTAGGTATTTTTTATATACACATAAATAAACTTACATATATACGTACATATAAAAAGAACAAAGAGAATGGAAACAAGCTGCTGACCATGTTTAATGTGAGTAAGATAAAAAGTATGAGATTAAGTCATAGTGAAGATGACAGGAATTTTCCAGTAACAGAAACCCTTCATCAGTTCACAGAAATCAATTGCCTATGAGAACTGTGAACTTCTGTCACTAGATGTGTTCCATTCTATCTTTTTTTTCCTAAGAATTAATTAAATAAAAATATTCCAGGAATGGTTCAAGTACAGCTGATCTCATGCTCTAGGGAAGGACTGGACAGATTGGTCTCTCAAAGTTCATTTCAACCTTTTTTTTTCTAGAATATCACCTTTTGTGAAAACTAATTTTCAGGTAAATTAAATTTCAGCTTGCTTTTTTATTATTATTTTATTTGCAGTAATAGAAACTAAATCCAGCATTGCAGTCCCCCAAAATATGCTATTTATTACATTTGAAAAGTCCTATTCCTGAGAGTCTCTTTTATATGTAGAATGAAGAAGAAAATGAACAAGGGAGTTACGGAGCATTCTGAAGAGCAATTTGAAAATATTTATAACCTGATCAGTAAACTTGTCAAAACAGGGTGCAGCACAGATACTGACTTCAAAACACTTCAATTTAAGTACAATCAGCAATGCCTTAACAAGACAAAACTAGGCTTTAAAAAACACCCTCTTTAAAGAAAACACAAAACTGTTCATACTGAGCATCAGACACTCATTATGTGTATTGTGGTTTTTTTTAATGGGTATATGATGGCTTTGTCCATTTTTTGTTGAGTTTGTTTTGACAGAGAAACTGAAAGCACTGAGCAGTAACTAGTGACTATGAGACCATTAAGATCTATTAAGTCTTCAGCGCATTCGCACTCACTCACTGTATATATGTAAGTTCTGTTCATCTTGCAGGAAATTCTTTTTATTATTATTACTGCAGTGATAAACTATTTCTTTAATCTCTCTGCATCTTGTCTTTTCCTTAAGTGGGATTATAAAATGTAATTTGGCAAAATTCATACTCTTCATAAAACTGGAAGGTTTCCACCATAAACTTACCATCATGATTCCAGTATGCGAAGCTACACACAAATAGTTTGCTAGCTGAAGGATGTAAATGCTAATCAAAAGAGTAAAATTCACTACTGAAACACCCCAAATCCACCTTTTCATTGGGCTGAGGCATTATGCCTGCAGAACATATGAAGGCTGAGCTCAAAGAGGTAATTCTTACTATGACTCAGAAGAAAATACCATTACTGGGGCTGCAGAAGCTCTGCTGGGGAGCTGGCAATCATTCACTGGCTAAAAATAAGCACTGAAGGGAAAATCTGTATTATATTAGAAAAAAAGAAAAAACAACTTTGAAGATGTTTACAAGTACAAAATATTTCATCATCTGTTTTTCATCAGTAATGATTACGCAGCAGATTTTTGCTCTAATCTGTAAGATTCTTAATTCACATTCAGAGACATAAATGGCTCTTAATTTGCTGATACAGACAGAAAACTCCCATAGCCTGAAAAAGGCAGAAGTGCTTGAAGGGAAAATAAATCAAAACCATAAAATTGTGACTCTGAAATCTTTAATTATGATATCCCCTGAAAACATTTAACCTTCAAAACCAGCACGCTTAGATTATTTTCAGTCATGATCTCTTCTTGGAAAATTGCATCTACAGAAAATGGTCAAAAAAAACCTCAACACATTTACTTCATTAAATGTAATCCTTTTGTTAAAATGAACTGCAAAAGTCCAGAAAGGAAGAGACTATGATCATTGGCCAAATGATTATTAAATTCTACACTAATTAATTCTACATTAAATTTTATACTCTGAAGACAACATTTAAATTAAGTAAACTGGAGTAGAGAAAACCATTAACACTCTAAGCATCAATAACATTTTTAATTGCATTGGGCCAATTTTATTTTTGGCCTATATGCTGGACAGAATGTTCCAAAATTTCAGTAGACTGCAAGTCTACAGATTGATTTTTTTCAGTAAGCAGCTCTCAAGACAAGAAAAACTGACTGATGGCAATTAACCACCCTGAAAAGGAAGAAGTCATGGTCCAAAAGCATACCTGTATTTCTAAATTAATCCCAGTCATCATGTGTCACTTCCAAAGTTCTGTCATAGATAAAAATTTAAATCTTGTATAACTAGGACCAAAATCTGACATCTTTTGAAGGTTTCAAATCAAGGTAACTTCCATTTACTCTCTCACTCCCACAAAAAACAAACAAACAAAACCCAGTAAATATAATTGTATGTAATTCTGATAATGACCTAGTTTTCTATCAGTTTCGACTTATTCTGGGTTACAATTTCCTGCTTGTTTCATATGGCAAAACAGTCTGGAAAACAAAAATAAATAATTTTATTTAAGAGATAATTGTTGGAGATGGCATATAGTTATCTAAGCTCAGTTTTAGTTAACTTGAATTTCAACAATTGCCATCTTCAGACAGAATTATACACAAATACATTGTTTAACAGCTGTAATAAATAAATTCTACATTTTCTGCAAAGACAGTCCATTCATTTATGGTAAATACAGTATCACTGGCATATATCTTAAAAACACCGAAGAATTGGATGATTTGGAAGCAATGAGTCCAGCAGCATGTAAGCTATTGACACCTGCATGTAAATCTGTATCTCCTTGAAATGTTCAAACTGCTACCTTCAGCTATTAACAGGATGTTGCAAAAACAGGAGGCATGAAGTGCATTTTCTGATATTCAGCAGTGCTTCTTACAGTACTATACTTTAACTCCGAGGAGTTGTCAGAGATTTGCAAAAATATTTTCCAGAGAAAATATTTCTGTAGTGCAAGAAGGATACATGAGAAAACTCACAAGACTGGCAGCTGTATGAACAAATGACTTAGCAGACTGTATCAGATATGAAACCATAGGAGACCTATATGATGAAAAGGATAGCTTCTCCAGCTATCACAAGTAAGCTCAGTTATTTATTCACTGTGAGAAGTTGGTTCACTCTTAATGTACCTGTTTATTTGTAGCACCAGAAACCACACTACATCTACTACAGAAGTAGCATGGTACATTACAGATACTTCTCAAGAATAAGCTATGAAAATATCTATCAAATGTCCCTCATTAGGTTTGGAGCAGCTATTCTATTCATGCTCTCCATGGACTAACACCAGTCAGTAACATCAGCCAGCAAAGCCATACAGAAAAGAGAAAGAATTCAGGTTCCAACACATTTTGAGAAGCACAGGTGTAAAACTGAAGTCTGCATCTCTTACAGTTCACCACCAAACTTCTTAATAACAGAAGTTTCCAAGGTTAGCCAGTCATGTATTTTGTCTTCAGATTAATAAAGTACTTAGTTTCGCTTTCTATAGAAATGTAAAATAAAAAAATGCTAAATACATACCTCCAGTGTTTTCATCTTTTTATTTTTCTAAGCAGAATTGGCTTTCCTATTGGAGTATGAAGAAATGAAAGTATGTTTATTACTCCTTTGAGCATGGAAATTCTTTAAAATTGGTTGCCCAACTCTGACTGTGAAGGATGAAAACTGCTAGAGCACAATGGCACTAATAACGAGTTCTCTGAAGTTAAACATGCAGCGGGCACAGATGCAGGCTCTGCAAGCTACCAAAAAAGAAAATAATAATAATAATCTAGACAGTAGATTCTTGTTGAATTTCTCCACCATCATCAGCTGCTTATTGTCATGCTACATTATGAATAAATGAGAGATTTAAAAGGTTTCAACATTTATTAAACTCCTAATTGGAATCACAGATACTGAGATCTGAGACTACGTCAAGACATTTTCACTGATAAGCAAGCTCATCATAACATGCTCAAAGAAGCTATTCACTAAGTATGCACGAGTAGTTGTTCAAGCAGAAAGCTGTTACTTGTCTCTCCATAAAAGTAAAAAGTTTGGGGTATTTTCTTCAGACATAGATGTATCTAAATGAATCGATTTGGAAGTAAGCTGTCTGATCTGAGGCTGTTCTGAACTGCAAAGATTGATGCAAAACAAGAAAAAAAAAAGAATTAGGAAAGCATTTTGAAGTGGATATGTTTCACAAACTCAATGAAATGGAAAAAAAAAAATAGGCGTGTGTATAAAAATCATGTATGTCTCTATTCAGCATTTTCAGTAATGTGCTCTGAGAAACCCAGCACAGAAATTTTCTGACAGAGAAGGAAATAGAGGTTTAAGTTCCTGTCTGAGAGCTTACAAAGTCCAACAAGAAAAGTGACCGTACTGGATTCGTGTTATATTTGGGAGTAACTTGTAGTCTTCCCTACTTCTTTCAAACAAACAGGGAAAAAGCTCCCCTACATATAACTGGTACTAACATCTAGGATTATCAGTTCAGCTTGAACCATATTTAGGAATCAAAGTATATGAATACCCTCATCATACAAAAATTATCAGGGACACTTAAAGCTATATATCCCTGTGAATAATTACAAGTCATTAGTTTGTTTTCAGGTAGCAGTCTAAGATCCCGGAAGTGGTATCCACTAAGAGTCTCCCATTTGGGTGACTGTCAATTTATTTTGCTATTTATCATTCAAACACAAATTTCATTCTTCTTTTCTAAAGTAAAGCACAAAGAATCAAAAGCAGGATTCAGAAAAAGAAACGAAGAAAGGAATTTGGCACTGTTTCACAATTATGCTCTTGAGCTGCTCTCTTCATCTGAGATTCTGTGCTCAGAAGTGGGAGGGTAAACACGTGTTTTGCAGGCAACGCAGATGAGACTAAATGGTAAGTACACCATCAGAGGATAGGGTGACTTCAGACCCATAAGAAGAAGAACAGTAACATAACATAGTGTTCAGCAAATTCTGAGCTTCTAGATCTAGATGGCAACCCAGAGGCAAACCTGCAATTTGTTAGTTGAAAAACAGACTCTTCTAAAAGGAAACACCTTATCCTCTATATAATTTTCAAGCTGTCAAATATAAGTTTATGATTTTATTGCCCCTGAAGTTGAAAATATCCTCAGGGAAAACATTAGCCTAAAAGCAAATTAAATTGCAGACATTTAAATTTTAATCTGCTTTACTCAATATAGCCTCCTCATTCAAATGACTTTTGGTTGTTTTGGAGCTACTCTGTAGTTGACTCTCAGGAATCATGACAGGGTACAGATAGGTCTGAATCCTATTGCCTATCTGACCAGAAAAACTCTGTGGAAACGATCTAATCTACCCAAAGCCTCCCAGTCTCCATTCTTATCTACTTAATAGAACTTCTATAATAGTAAGTCTAACTAAAGCACCCTGGATCATTTTGTGTACATTTAGAGAGATGGCTGCTTTTTTATTTCCTGTTGCCTCCAAGCAGTCAGAAGCTTTGGTTTCACAACTAGGAATTTCCATTTATTAAAAAA